>JASTWR010000384.1:0-167844 GCA_030770355.1 Harpagoxenus sublaevis | reverse complement strand
AAAACTTCCCGCAAATGACGAGAATTTGGCTCGAAAAAATGACATCTTCGATCGAGAATAAATTTATAATGCAAACACAAATTCACTAATGTGGTGCTGTCGTTATGTTGACAGATGTCCAAGCTTACTGTGTGACATTTTAGATCTACCTATTTCGACCAGCACTTACCGCTGCAGCCATCTATCGAAAAACGGAGGAAGCAAAGTTGTACAGTCGCGGTCATTAATGCCTTCCACCCATGGTATAAAGAAAAGAGGTATGCTCTTTAGGCAGACCAAAATTCGATCTGTTCTGCGCGACATGGCGGCGGAACAAGTCGCCGACATATTGGATTTTGACAGTCCATAAACAGAACGGAATCGTAACGATCATAACTACAGACCATATTACAAAAGACATAAATATGCCTGTATGCAGTATTAAGGGGTGCAAAAATAGACACGAAAAGGTAAAAGAAAAGAAAATAAGTTTCTTTTCTTTTTCGAGAGACGCAGACACTGCAGCAAAGTGGGTAAAAGCATGTGGTAAAAGTGTTAACCTCAAAAGTGGTAAGTACTTTGCCAGCGTTGAAAATCTATAATTTACGTTACGTGCACTATAATTTTTAGCACTGGCAGTCAATTTTGGAACACAGCCACAATCTCAAACTTGTTTTGAAATTTACCGATCTTTTAAAAACGCGGTCTATTCTCATTGGCTGAGAAAGCAATATGAAGGCTACCTGTTCCAGATCGCTGATTGGCTGATAGAATGATACGCAAGAGCATACCTCTTTTCTTTATACCATGCTTCCACCTGAAGTCAGTCGCGTTCGGGGGGCAGATATTAGCTGAACGCGTCGCCTCTAGCGCTATTCGTGCTTCATGACTGTTGGGTCGGTAACGTCGTGGAGAACGGGCAAAGACCGTGTCGTGGAGAAAGAGAGAGCTGTCAGTTTGACAGATGTGTGTCAGCGGAAGAGAGGTTAAGAACCGAGGGATCGTCTAAAAGTATAAGGAGAGTATAAGAAATACAAGGACATGTTAATTATTTGAATAGTAAATAATTATTATACGACAAATTTATATTGATATATATATAATTTCAAATATCGTAGCTGAGGCATTAATAAAGCTTATTGGCCGTGTCAAGGCCTTCCAGAGAAGTTTATTTACCAGAAAGTTTATTTACCAACCATAAAAACAAAAATAAGAACAATAATACATACAATTTTTGTTTAGTCTATACTGTTTTTTACTAAATAGTTTACGTAACATGGGAAGTTTTCTAAGAAAATAAAACACGCTTTTAAGATTTTTTCTTTTGTCATAATTTATTTAACAGTAGTATTTTACAGTATTTTAACAATTTATTTAACATTATTTTGAGAAGAGATTTGCTCGCGAAACACGATGCGCGATGCACGATGCAAACAAGAGAAAGCAATTTCGGATTTAGAAACTGTGCTGTGTGGGGAAAACATAATTCGCGAGAACGCAATTAAAGCCTTCCGATATCTTGGCGCAACTCTTTTTAAATGATTTAAGCTGAAGACTTGAATAACTGTTGAAACCGAAGACCTAGAGACTGTCAATCCATGCCGATCTCTTTGCAACTGGTCCATTCAGGATTCTCCTCGGAGATGCGATGAACCATTTGCTCGACGATGCTCTGTAAGAAATTGTAATTCTATTAAAAGCCCACATATTTATCCAACGTGAACGATAACAATTATAATCACTTGCTATTTCTGAATTATTAGTTTGTAAACTTTTTAACAATTATAATATCAAATAAATCAAAAAACTTATAAACATTTTCTAAACGAAAGTTAATCTTATAAGTTATGTTATACACACACAATACTACTTCAGTTTATGCATGCTAATTCATTAGAGAGTAAGATTTTAACGCGAAAACGAAACATATTTTCACTACCTATTTCTTTGCAATTTATTTGCCTACCATGACTTTGGTGTATCCCAAATTCCTCGTGTAGGTGGTGAACAATGAATTATCGACGAAAGAGCGACGGAGATTACCGCGAGGACACATGGTGACGATGGATCATACTGATCAGAGTCCGTACGCGGATCGTATGACGTATTGATATTTCCCACTGGTATTCTGCAATCGTATTTGAAATTACTAATAATGTAATAATTTCTTATATAATATAAATTAAATCATCTTACTGCATCTCCTCCTCCATTGACCATCATCTCTACCTTTCCCACAGTCATCGTTGTTTTCTTCATTTCTCTGTCTTAGCTGGTTTTCTTCTTCTTCTTCTTCTTTTCCTATTCGTATTTGACTCCGATTCTCTGGAAGGCTTGATACGGCCAATAATCTTTATTAATGCCTCAGCTATGATATTTGAAATTATATATATACATATATATCAATATAAATTTGTCGTATAATAATTATTTACTATTCAAATAATTAACATGTCCTTGTATTTCTTATACTCTCCTTATACTTTTAGACGATCCCTCGGTTCTTAACCTCTCTTCCGCTGACACACAGCTGTCAAAAACTGACAGCTCTCTCTTTCTCCACGACACGGTCTTTGCCCGTTCTCCACGACGTTACCGACCCAACAGTCATGAAGCACGAATAGCGCGAGAGGCGACGCGTTCAGCTACTATCTGCCCCCGAACGCGACTGACTTCAGGTGAAAGGCATTAATGACCGCGACTGTACACCTAATATAAAAAAATATATATACAAATCCAAGATATCTACTACCTTATTTTATTGATTTTGTAAATCGCTAATAGAAAAATTATATCAAAAGTTTTTTTGCATTTTGGGATTTATATTATTTTGCAATCGTAATAAATACGAGGTAAGCATTGAGGTGCGACCACGGTCCTGTATTTGTGGGTGCGACAGACATATATAGGCTGTTAGAAAGAGATTGACAATCTGTTTCTATCTCCCTCCCACTCGTATGTCCTTAGATCGTTGCGCCTCTCGTAGCGCATGAAGCGAATTAGATTTTACTTCAATAAGACGACCACCCCCCACCACTAAAATTTGAGCTCGTTGCTAGACCTGTATACAAGACCGTGATGGCAATGCAGTAAATATGACGAGGAGAAGGAGAAGCTGGACCGAGAGCTCAGAAGAAGAGGCATTCTGGGTAATATCGACATTACCATCACGCTCAAAAATAAAGACTGGTTAACCTTCAGATGAATTTACAACTATATCAAGAGGATCGGCAAGATCATATAAATTTGAACAAGAATAAGAACAAGAAGAAAATAAGAAGGATCAAAGAATAGAAGGGTCAAGCAACGTTGTGTCATATAGCTTCGCGGAGAAGCTGAAGGTACCTAATTTCCTCAACCGAGGGAAACAACTCACAAAAAAAAGATCTGAAGAGGATAGATATATCGTATAGATACTCGTTAGACAAGGACAGATCTATATCGGTCGGTAACTTAGACGATCGAAATTATCGACATCGTTGGAGTTCGCCTGTCACTGCAGGATCCCCTTAAGAGTCGACAGGAGAGACGGTGGAGACCTGAGACCTGACGCGGGAAGCCGTAAATTACAATTTGTAAATTATGTTTTACGGCTAAAATAATGAGAAAATCACATTTTGACTGCGATATTCGTTATCAACAGCATCGTTTTCCAGGAGCTACAGGCGATTTTCTGGAAAAATAATCAAAATAAAATTTACACTCGAATCCGTAATCCACCGTAACTCCTGTCAATTCTTAAGGATGTATCGGACGTACAGTCCCTGCTAAAAGTTAAATTTTCAATAACAGAAGACTTTGCATGTATGTCAAACAACTCAAAATTTTTTATATGTTAGAAGGGATTACCGTTAATAGTTTGAGTATGATTTTTTGTCATTTAAATAATTAGTATTGTTTAAAAAGATTTTTTTATAGCAAAAAATTTTGAAACTTAAAATACATTATCAATAATGTATGTTTTACACATAAAAAAAGTTCAAGAAATATCTTAATGGTTTATTTATACTTACAGCAAAAATGTCGATTCTCCATAAGGGATAATGTTAATTTTATCAACAGAATAATAAATTTCTTTCGCCAGTAAAGAATAACAATTAAAGTAATTTAAATCGACCGTGACTGGCAATATATAACGTCTTTCCGATATAAACATTGAAAAACTGTGAGCCAACTTGGTTTGTCGGATTCACACAGCACATTTTCGGATCAATCGTCAAGACATTATTAATTTCGACCATGGGTTTTGGTCAGTTGATGTAATTTCTAAATTAAATAGTTTAAATTTTTATTGAGAAAAAATATCACCCCAGCCAGGATTTGAACCTGGAACCTCCCGTATACCGTGCGGGTGTCGTGCCAATTCGACCACTGGGGGGGGGGGGGGGGCTGTGGTGATATTTATCGCAATAACAACTATAAGATGGAGCACACCGATACTTCGGTCGACGGTGTATAATAAACAGAATAATAAATTTCTTTCGCCAGTAAAGAATAACAATTAAAGTAATTTAAATCGACCGTGACTGGCAATATATAACGTCTTTCCGATATGAACATTGAAAAACTGTGATCCAACTTGGTTTGTTACGATACACCGTCGACCGAAAGTATCGGTGTGCTCCATCTTATAGTTGTTATTGCGATAAATATCACCACAGCCCCAGTGGTCGAATTGGCACGACACCCGCACGGTATACGGGAGGTTCCAGGTTCAAACCCTGGCTGGAATGATATTTTTTCGCAATAAAAATTTAAACTATCTAATTTAGAAATTATATCAACTGACCAAAACCCATGGTCGAAATTAATAATGTCTTGACGATTGATCCGAAAATGTGCTGTGTGAATCCGACAAACCAAGTTGGCTCACAGTTTTTCAATGTTCATATCGGAAAGACGTTATACAGGGTGTTACTAAAAGACCGCCCACTAACTACATAGCGGTATTCCTTGTCAAAAACTGAGTCGAAAAGTCCTGAACCACTTTTTTCTATAATGCTTAACAAAGCCGTAATCATTGAGTAAAGTTAGTCCAACCAGCGTCGTTCTTTAGCCGGGCGAACGTCGGTGAGCCGCGCGCCTGATAGTGTGTCCCACTGAGGGAGGGAGGGAGGGAGGGAGGGAGGGAGGGAGGGAGGGAGGGAGGGAGGAAGGAAGGGAGGGAAGGGAGGGAGGGAGGGAGGGAGGGAGGGGAGGGAGGGAGGGAGGGAGGGAGGGAGGGAGAGAGAGAGAGAGAGAGAGAGAGAGAGAGAGAGAGAACGCGAGCGGGGAACGCGAGCGTGACCGCGAGAAAGAGCAATATGTACGATAGATATAACCTCGCGACCCTCGCACAGGGTGTATCCCAGGAACCAGCCATCCGCAAGACGCAAACTCTGTCACTCCAGCACTGAGCACTGCACTTCGTTCGGAGTGTTCGGACGCGACGACGCGGACGGAATATTTCTCGACGACGCGGACGTCTAAAGCGGCCCATACATGTACGAGTTTGATTCTCGAGCCGGACTCAAACGTTTTTCACCACACACACACTCCCGAATAGTCCCGAAATTTGGCTCGTCGGACGCCGAGCCCGTCTCGTAACATCTCACCCACGAACGAGCAGAAACCGAGCCGAGCCGGACTCGCGCCGTGTATGGGCCGCTTTATAGTTATGTTTACATACATCTCGACGACGCGCACGTCTAAAGCGGCCCATAACATGTACGAGTTTGATTCGCGAGTCCGACTCAGCAAGCTTGATTCGCGAACCGGACTCGACCGTTTTTCACCACACACACACACACACACTCCCGAATAGTCTCGATTCTATAAACGTTGATCCCGTTGATTTAATCTCGACGACGCGACGCGGACGTCTAAAGCCCATAACATGCGTACGTTTGATTCGCGAGCCGGACTCAAACGTTTTTCACCACACACACACTTCCGAATAGTCCCGAAATTTTGCTCGTCGAACGCCGAGCCCGTCTCGTAACATCTCACCCACGATATTGTTTACAAAAGCTTCTTTGCTTACGACCACGATCGCAGCGTTACGATAGATGTAGACGCACCTTAATAATTCATACGATAACTGTCACGACGAACGTTACGATCGTCGTAATGAGCTTACGATCCATCGTAACGCTGCGATCGTGATCGTAAGCAAAGAAGCTGTCGTAAACAATATATCTATGTTAATATATCTAACTATAAACACACTTTTCTTCGCACGTCGAGAAGGCTGATATGATAGGTTATACTGTTGTAACGCTAGACAAGTGTCACAATCTTCCGAGTTCAAGTTGAGTCAACTCATATCGTCGTAAGAAACTTAACATTACGATAAATGTAAACGCAGCCTCGCGCACCAACTAACGTACACGTCAGTCACGTCACTGCACATAAACATGCTGTCTCTTTCGTTGTCATGGAGACGCTCGAGACTGGCAATATCGCTCTCTCGCTCTCTCTCGCGAACGCGATTTATTTATCTAGGGACCCTCTAGTAAGGGATGAGCAAACAGGTCAACTGGCTCTTGATTGGTCGCCGCCATTGGAGGTACACTTCCGTGTTTCAAAACGGGCGCGCTAAGCTTTTGTATGTATATATAAGATCTGACTATGAATACCGGCCACAAACAATTGACAATTGACAGTTGCATTCAGCAGCAATCGGCCTTTATTTTATATTATCGTCCGATTGAGCTCGTTGATCTGTTTACTTTTACGATATAAGTAGTTGATTAATAATACACACAATTGCAATGCGAACGTGCACTGCTCGTAATTGCCGTAATAATACCAGCCCCGGGATTCTGTAACTCCTTAACGACAGTTTCGGTATCGTTGCGCAGGTATTATATATGGTAAAAAAGCTGCGCAACGATCCGACAACTGTCGCTAAGGAGTTACAGAATCCCGGGGCAGAAATGGTCACAAACTGTTTAATTTTCCACGATCTCCTTCCCGAAGAAAGAAGTGGATAGATAATGTTGGCTGTCCTCAACAAAAATATCCTGTATTATGCGACGTAAGTTTTAAGTATTATAATTTTAAAGCTATTTTTTATTTGTCCTTGTGAGCCCTAATTTATTATTTATTTATTTTAATATAATGATACAAACATATTTATAAAAATAATATACATAATTATTACAATCATTTAAGTTATTTCCGAATATACGATATAAATATACCTATTATTTAAAGTTAAATATTTATAATAAACATTCAAATGTCACTTTTGTATTGTATTGTATCTGTTTAAAACAAATACATATTTTGTTCTCATTGAATTCCTTTATTCTTTATTTGTAGTTATTGTTTTCAAAGTACTTATTGCTGCGAGCACAGTTTGAAACATCGCGCTGCGATTGCTTCGGTCCCTCAAATGGCGGCGTATCCGGCGTGTTTGCTCATCCCTTACTAGAGGGTCCCTATATTTATCGACAAGCAAGAGCCATCTACAGTCGAAAGTAGTGAAAGTAGCGCTGGGGGTATATATATATGTCATATGTCCGACGACGACGACGTGGACGTTTCTTAAATGAAAATTTTCAGGTCTGGACTTTTGCATCGCAATATATTTTTTCGTAGGCCACGTAGGGGAAAAATAAAAATACTTTCATTATATAAATTTGGTCCAAGCTTTCCATTGAGCCTAGTTAAAACTTGATCCGTTCACTAGTTATCGAGATCTCAAAATCTCGAGTACTTTCAACATATACAGGGTGTCCCAAGACCTCACCGACAAACTTTGAGGAATGCTAGGGCACACAGAGAGGATCATTTTTTGTTAAGAAACATATGGTCGCTGACGCGACCTTAAAGAGTTATGCATCCGGTAAAATGTTTGAAACAAATAAAATTTATTTTTTCTTGCATGTTCTGAAAATTTACAATAATAGCTGTTCAAATTGCCTGCCCTGTACCTCATTACATTCTTGACACCTTCGCAGCATTGATTGTCCAACTCTGTCGAGTATGGCAGGGTTGTTTCGGATTTGTTGAAACGCAGCATTTATTCGGTCAATCAGTTCCGCTCTGTTGGCTCGACAGAGTTGGACAATCAATGCTGCAAAGGTGTCAAGAATGTAATGAGGTACAAGACAGGCAATTTGAACAGCTATTATAGTAAATTTTCAGAACATGCAAGAAAAAATAAATTTTATTTGTTTCAAACATTTTACCGGAAATCTGACTTTTCGGATGCATAACTCTTTAAGGTCGCGTCAGCGACCATATGTTTCTTAACAAAAAATGATCCTCTCTGTGTGACCTATCATTCCTCAAAGTTTGTCGGTGAGGTCTTGGGACACCCTGTATATAACTCGTCGCGTTGCGTATATAGAGCCACGGCTGTCTCGCTCCGCGCGTACTTGGCGCGAGACACTACCGTGTCTCTTGATATGATTTTTGTTACAGATTTGATTGTCCTGCAGTCGCTGATTATAGCTTATTTAGATTACTTTCCCCTTTTCAACATTTGGAAGAAATTTATTTGTCCTATACTGACCTTACTGATCGCAATTTGAGATTAATAGCGCAGTGCAAAAATGTGAAGGAGTATCTTTATGAGGTGGAACTTGATACACCTGATAAGTATTCCATTATTTTGGAACAATGTCCAAAACAGCAAAAGTTTCATCTTATATTTTGTAATATAAACAATTGTTTAGTTAATGGAAGAAAAGATATCCCAATGTATCCGTTTATATATTCCACTAAAACTGATAAATTAAGTAGTATTGTTTATTATTTCGTACATATAAATTTACTTTTTACTTAGAGGAGACCGGGGTGAGACCGTCAAGAGGGTGAAATCGTGAAATCAAATATCTCGGAACCTGTATATTGTGCGAACTCGCTATTAACATTGTAAACGCGTCTTATGGTACCCATGTGACCAACGGAGTTTCGGCAGGTTACCTGCCGTGTTATGATTTTTACGAGGGCAAACGTGTTTTCGGAAGGTGAAAGTGAAATTTTCTGCGCGTGGAAATTTTGTAATATCTGCAATAATATTTGCTCTCCAAATCTCCAGGTACGTGATTATAAAGAGTAATGCATGCTGAACACGAATCCAGTGTAATTTTTTCATTATCGTTCATGTCTATTTCGTGGGCGATCAAACCTAAAACTTGTGTTTGGGGCTAATTCGTCAGTAAGCACGCGGGGAAAATCCGGCAGTCTCGTCACTGTGGCGCGCCGGGCGCACGACTTCAGCTCACGGCGATTTTAGGTTAGGTTTCCCTCGAGCGTGATTCTGTCTTCCCTTGCACGTGCGTTACTTTGTATACATAGAGAAATGGTACGCACGTATCGTCGCAAAACGACTCCCGTCGACAAGGAGAAACTCAAGAAGGCAGTTCTTGCGGTGAAAAAAGATCAAATGAGCGCTTACGCAGCCGCAAAACAATTCGATGTCCGGAAAACCACGTTAAACAACTGGTTGAAGAAGAACAACGATTAACAATTATTAACAATTATTAACAATTATTATTAACAATGGTAAATATGCAGAATAGTGGCTCCCTCACCGATTTCGTTGAACTTAGGCTTAATCGACGCGTTTTTGCGTGAAATGAAAGAATCTGGCAGAAAAAAGTGTCGCTCTGCCCCGCGAAGCGAGATATTAACAGTTAAAGTTGACAACTATCAGGTTATGAGACCTGTCATACCGACGAGATGTAGCGACTATTAACCATGCTGTCCATGTCCCGCGGCCACTTGCGCATGCTCTGTTAGCTCTGTGGCCGCACGCGCATGCAAAAGTGCGCGAATTTAAAACCTATGTACACTTATAATGCATATCGCTTGACTTTTGATGATGAATATGACGCAGTCACATTGTGTACACACACACACACACACACACACGCGCGCGCGCGCGCGCGCGCGGGGTGGTGCAAGGGTGGGCCTTCGGCCCCCCTCCCGCACCCCCTCTGCCGACAGGCAGGATGGACCTCGCTTTACACCTCAGCATAGGTTAGTGACGCGCTTTACAAGTATGCGCTTTGTAAGTTGAAGCACATGCAAAGCACATACTTGTAAAGCGCGCCGCTAATCTATAGGTTAGTGACGCGCTTTATAAGTATGCGCTTTGTAAGTTGAAGCACATACAAAGCACATACTTGTAAAGCGCGTCACTAACCTATGCTAAGTTGTAAAGCGAGGTCCACCCTGCCTACCGGAGGAGAGGGTGCGGGAGGGGGAGCCAAAGGCCCCCCTTGCACCCCCTCCCCCGCGTGTGTGTGTGTGTGTGTGTACACCATGTGGCTGCGACATATTCATCATCGAAAGTCAAGCGAATATGCATTATAAAGTATATATAGGTTTTCAATTCGCGCACTTTTGCATACGCGTGCGGCTACGGAGCATGCGCATGTGGCCGCAGGGCATGTTCGTGGTCGCTACCAGTCGCTACATCGCGTCGGTATGACAGAATTCCTAACCTGATAGTCGTCAACTTTAACTGTTAATATCTCGCTTCGCGGGGCAGAGCGACACTTTTTTCTGCCAGATTCTTTCATTTCACGCAAAAACGCGTCGATTAAGCCTAAATTCAATAAAATCGGTGAGGGAGCCACTATTCTGCATATTTACCTTAACAATTATTAACAATTATTATTATTATTTATTATTCACAATTATTAACAATTATTATTATTTATTATTAACTATTTTTTAATAGTTTTGCATAAAAATTTTAAAAAATAAATTTTTATTTTTTCTTAAAAAACAATTATTAAAATGTATCCTATCATTTTTCAGGATCAGCTATACGTATTAGTATTGAAAATGGAGTGCGACGGATCCGCCCCGGGGGGGGGGGGGGGTGACGATTCCACCCCGCCATTTTTGAGATCTTAATTTTTCCACCGTTGTCATTTTTGCTCTATACCGGTTAAACAAAGCGACGTAGACAAAAATTTTCCATATAAATTTTGTAGCTAAAGGTTTACTCTTTACAATCGTATACCACATTTAACTAAAATTATTTATTTTGTTAAAAATCGGCACCAAAAAAAACTGCCGGTCTCGCCCCGGTCTCCCCTACATTTACTTTTTATATTTTTATATTTACGTATTTACTTTTTAAAAATTATCTGGTGAACTAGGTTGTAAAAGAATTTAATGCCTAATTAAAAACAAAATATTCATATTTATTTATGTTTGTTATTTTTGAACATTTTATACTTTTTTCTTTTTTATAATTTGACTTTCTTTGGGCGATGGTGTAATTTTTTTGCTTGGAATAATTGTTCGGCAAAATATTACAAAAGGTACATTGCAAAGGTAATAGCATCATCATAAGTAAATTCTTGATATTTTTTTTCACAACTGCATGTCTCTTCCAAGAATTCTCTTAGAAGTGGATTTCTTGTAATACTTTTCCTAGGCCGGTATTCATAGTCTGATTTTATACTTAAGACAGTCTTAAGCACAATCTTAAGACGTTTTAAACCAATCATGAGAGCCGTATTAGCATCTTAAGACATTACTTAAGACAATCTTGAAATAAGAACGGATTATGAATACCGGCCATATACCTGGGGGAATGTTGGCTCGGGGTGTGATCAACATCTGTGCGAGAGAAAAAGGTATACATGGAATAAATGTCCTCTGTGCGCATGCAATGGGTATATTTAAAAAATCTCTTAATATTCAATGTAGAAAAAAAATAGACACTTTTATTATATAATATGACCCTACAAGCAATCGATTGAGCCTATTAAAAATTTCATCTGCTTAGCTGTTTTTTAGATGACACAATTATGCTTCCACTCAACGTGATGGTTCCCGGCATAAATACACTTTCTATCTTGTTACCCATGTCGCAAACGCGTATATTTGGCGCGACACTGCCGTGTCTCTTCATACATGTCTGTCTGTCTGTTACTCCCGCCTGCATCTGCATTCCCTCCCTCTTTTCCCGCGCGACGTTGTTTGTAATAAAACTTGATTAAAAGAAGACTGCTGGCCATATCGAGCCTTACAAGGAATCGGGACCACTCGATCAGAAGAAGAAAAAGAAGACTTGATTAAAATCGCAATTTCTCGTATATAATAAAATAATCATAAATCTCAATATGAGGTCAGGTAATATGCGTGATGCATAATAAATGTATTAATTAAGGGGATCCTGCAGTCGTATGAATTACCGACATTATCGTTTCTCAATGGATCTTTTAATTGGCTTTATAAAATTGCAAAAATCTTTTACAGAATTAAAGTACGCACAAAAATCTATGTTACACAACCGCGATTTTATATCAAAAACACCAAAAAATTAAAAATATTACTTATTTGGGCACATATACAGCTGTCACCCGACGACAATATTTGCTTAAAACAAAAATATTCTGCAGTTTATACATGCATAATGTTTATCATGTAACTTTGGATAAACATGTAGGAATAATATCGTGCAAGTAGAAGTAAGATTCAATGCGTACAAAAAAAGATCCATTGAAAAATTATTTTAGTAATGCAAATACGGATGCAGAATGACAAGAAGAGCAGTGTCGCGTGCAACAGTAGTTGCCGGATCTTGTCAGAGATGGCACTGCTGCAATCTGACAAGGACAGATATATCGTATAGGTATCCGTTAGACAAGGACAGATATAGCACGGTAACACAGAAAACATAGTAAACGATCGAAATTATCGATTATTTTTAGTTCCGTGCTAGATCGTGGCGCTCTCACGTTGGATTTCGCCTGTCACTGCAGGATCCCCTTAAGGTTCCTGGATACTTGCCGCATGTTAGATCGTGACGTCAGAGGTGAGAAATGACACGTTGAGGATTCTTGCATGTCACTTCCAAATCAAAAGATATTTGCATAAAATAACACTGCAGATCACTTAATCAGCACTCTGTAAAAATACTCCGAGATTTAGCCCTTTCCCTTGACACCCAGATAGCAAAATCGGAGAGGAACACGTCTTGCAATGTATGTGCTGCATATTATATCGACAGAATGATGTCAATATTCTAGCAGGTTATGCCGTTTCAGTTAATGCCACCAGAAACGCAGCAAAAATCAAGCACAACATGCATCACGATGTAATGGCAGAAATGCGGCAAAAATTGAGCAGAGATTACCAGCATAAATAGAGCAAATTTCAAACATCGTATGCTGGCACAATGTGTCCACAGCAGAATGCACACTGAGATTGCACATAACTTGCTATCACAGTGTAACAACAGATTGTCAGTAGTGTAAACGTAAGAGTGGGTCGCGCCTAGCGTTTGAATTTCCCGCGCTTCCCACGTTAGAGAGTGCAACGCCACCGCGGCACTCCGCGCTTGCGCGCATCGCGCCAGATCGACACCAGCGCTTCGCGTAACAACCCCAGCGACGCCCTGAGCGGCCATTGGCTGATTCATATTAGTTGGTGGCGCGCATATATCCCAAGTGCGTACCGGTAGCAACGGCTACGCAGGTCTTATCCATCCGACCATAGTCGCGGTAACATCTCGTTGTAGAGCTCGCGAATAAAGAGTCTTTGTTATATTTAACCGAGGGTTTGTTCACTACTTCCCGGACACCGCTTCCTATCCTGACACCACCCCGAGACCTGGTCATCGCCCGCGGATCTCTAACCTGCGGCGGACCGCCAGAGTCCTTACAGCATCAGAAGTGGGATAAGTGCCTCGTAGCTACGCGGGTACCCAGCCACGCGCCTTCGCGAGGATTCTATACGCATCGCATCGTACGCGATCGCACCTCGTGCTTGTGCTGCAAGAGGATCCCATCCTGAGCCTTACAGCCTCAGAAGTGGGATCGAGGCCTCGTATCTACGCAGGTTTCCAGCCACGTGTCTTCGCGAGGATTCTACACGCATCGTTCACCACACGAGCGCACCTCGTGCCTCGTGCCTTCCGGAAGTGTCCACCTCGTGTTCCAGAGACTTCCTATAACAACGCCCTGAGGATTCCTTGTCCCTTCCCAGTTTAACCGGGAAGTGAACGTCCTCGTGTAGGCTCATATATACGTCGAGTAATATTCGGTTTCTCTGGCACCCGCGACGGGCCCAGTTTCGTTCGAGTGGAATTCGCCGTTCCCTCGAGTCGCACAACGGCATTCGTGCTTCTTTGTGCGTGCGACAACGGTTCACCCGGATTCCTTCGGTTTTCGGTTTTCTTACAAGTCGCGTAACGACATTCGTGTCTCTCTGTGCGCGATAAACATTCAAGGCGTATGCAACGGCCTCGCGTCTCTTTGTGCATCACGCATACACCCGTGCATCCGCGCAACGGCTTCACCGCTTCTTTGTGCGCGCGATAACGGCCCACACGAATATCCGTGCAACGACGCAATCGTCTCATTGTGCACGCAATATTGTTTCAACCGGCAATTTCGCAGTTCCGGTCCAAGAAGCGTACACGCAACGGCTTCACCGCTTCTTTGTGCGCGACACGTGTTTTTGAACATTCGTTAAAGCCGCATAGACATTCGTGCGCGAATAGCGGTTCACCCGGCATCTTTCCAGTACCGGTTAACGCAAAAGGAAATCTTTCCCGCGTGTCCGCATAATTGAACATTGTATATTTCATTGTCCGCGAGTGACGCCATATTGCATCAGCTCACCGCGTGATCGGAATTTTCCGACGCCATATTGGACCACGCATCCGCGTCGCGTCTCCTCTGTAATTTTCCACCGCCATATTGGTACGAATTCAAGATGATGCCCCGCAAGCAGTTCGACGCTTTCACATTGGCACGTCTTCAGGAAGAATTGAGAAAATTGAATTGTACGCAGATTCCGGAAACAAGAGAACTGTGTATAGATAGGATTTTGGACAAATGGGAAGAAAAGAGAGTGAGAGCTAGAATGGAAACGACAGCCAGCATTGTTTCAAGCCTCGAGGATGCGCTCGGATCGTCAACGCCGCTAAGAGTACCGACATCACGACCTTCCTCACCGCAGGGACAGCCTGGTGAAGAACCACCTCAAGCCTCACAGCCCGTACAGCGTGAGTTGGCAGACTCACCACCCATTGTGCTAAGTTCAATAGAAGTTGTCAAACAACTATGCGACCTAATATGCCATCAGACAAAGACGCAGCAAGCGCAAGATAAAATACACCAAGACATGGTCGAGAGATTGCTTACACACATAGAAACCGACAGTCGTCGACGTGCAACAAGCGAAACACCGCAGAGCTTCAGCTCGCAAGCCTCAGAGTTCTCATCAATGTCAACAAACGCTTCTAAATTTTTGGCATCGCAAATACCCGTTTTCAGTGGTACGGAAGAAGAAAACATAGAGCTTTGGATTCGGAGAATAGAAAGCATCGCCACAGCTCACGGATTACCCCAGATAGCTGTGCTATCAGCAGCTTCTTCAAGGTTACAAAAATCTGCAAAAAAGTGGTTGGACTCTAGTTCAGAAGCCGTCAGCCTGTCATGGGACGCCTTTAAAACCTCCATCGTCCGTCGGTTCAAAAGAAAAGTGCCATTTGTCACAGTAATGCGAAAAGCTAGTGCTAGGAAGTAGATATTATATAAAGAAACCTTCCATGAATATGCTACAGACAAAATCGCGATATTATAAAACGCTAATTTGGACGAAGACAGTATCATACATTGTCTTATCGACGGTATCGTGGACACACATTTACAAACCACAGCCGCCGTCTTGCAAACGACGTCAGTCGAAGACTTTATAGAAAAAATGAACAACGTTGCCGCAACGGTACGAGAGACGAGAAAGTCACCAACATTCAAACCCAAGTTTTCTAAATCAGACAAATATGTCAAGCCCAAATCCGATAAGTCATCACCACAAGAGTCTTCGGTCAAGGATCAACCCCAGAAAGAGGGAAAAGACAGCTTTTGCTCGTATTGCAAACTCAAAGGACACACACGAGAGGAGTGTCGTAAGCTGAAGAGGAAAGAGCAATCAGCCAAGCCGACGTCTACGAGTACAACAAGTACACCAGTCGCCACCGTCGTAGAGACACCAGCCGCCAACGTCGACTCATCCAAGTCAGACCGAGTAGCGTTCGTGCGAGAAAACAATAACGAAATAGTTACTGATAGCAACATTCTCAAGGTAATAAATATTAACAATTTGTCATGCGATTCTACCGCGTTATTAGATACAGGTAGTCCTATTTCCTTTATTTCATTGTCAGCATTTGAAAAATTTTTCCCAAGTGATTTGATTTTAAACCCCGTTAGTTCATACAAAACGGTTAACAATACACCGATTAAAATTAAGGGTAGCATAGACTCTACCATTAAACTCAAATTATTGTCAAATGTCACCAGTCCAATTAAGTTTCACGTACTAGATGACAAGTCCTTATCAGTCGATGTTATCATCGGTTGCGATTTCCTAATGAAACACAAAATTGTCGTTACGATAAATCCGTCGTTAAAAGAGTGCGACGAAAGAATCAAATTGTTTTCATTAATAGCGTCTGTACAAGCTACAGAAGAAGGTAACGAACAATCCGACACAATGTTAGAAAATGTTCAAGTTGATTTTGATTCAGCAAAAATCGAGTTAATGTCAGTCATTCAAGAAGTTAAAAACACTAAGGTCCTCTTAGCGGAAGATAATTTTTTTGTAGATTAGCCTGGTCAGAACGCAAAAAAATTCAGAAAATCATAAACGATTTTGTTTAAATGTAGGTAATAGAACGAGGAGAGATCATATATATGACATTTGGTACGACTGTATTCGTATCAACTTCATAAAGTCGAGTCACGCAAGAAGACGATACTAGTGTCGTCATGCATGTTTGCCGCGCGCTCAGCGCGGGTCGCGTAGCAACGTGTTGTTGAAAAAAAGAAAAAGGAGAGCTACGCGTGCGAGAGGCGGATGCCGGGAGCCTGCGACTCACCGAGCGAGCATTCGTTTCCAGTCCTTCGTAAAAGTAAGAGCGTTCTCGTATATGAGACGTGCCGGTAGAACAATTGAGGAAGCGAATCGTAACGTGTGGCAAAACCGATTGTATTCTCGTATTTCACTATCGTTGTGAATCTGTATATCTGATAAGTGGCGAGAAGATTATTTCTGCAAGAAATAGATGTGATTTGAGATACGCCACGGGACTATACCGGCCTGGCGAACGACCACGCTATCACCGCTGCGTGTGAATGCATGAAGGAAGGGTCGCCATTACAGCATCGTGATACCTCACAAAGGAACAGCAGCCATTGAAGTATATGATATGCTTAACGGCCTACGAGAGAGAGATATATTCTTAAAAGGAAGAATATATCATGCAAGCAGAGATTTCTCCAGTAATGAGGTAAATCTTAGATTTCTGACAACCACAGATCCTTGCCGGGTTTCGAAAGTCACTCGTACAATCGAGTGGTGTGGCGGATTAATATTCCCGTCTCTCTATTGCGATCTTGGTTACAGATTTCTGGAGAGATTACGCGAGGCTAGCGTTTTCAATGAGAAGTGTCAACTATAAACCAATAGTCGTAACATCACATTTAATGCGTTAAATGGAGTCAAATCTGAGCTCAGTAAAAACTTTCTTTAATGGTATTTTTTCTAAGGTTGCAACCAATATATCATTCTTTCTTTATTGTTCACAAAGTTTAATTACTCAATTCAAGTCGACGAAGCGGATTGTCATTTTGTTAAAAGAAACAATCTTTCTGAATACATACTCGCGTTACTTATATTATCTACGGCGTTACTCATATTACGATATTTCTTTTGCGTTCAAGACTATTTTCACGTTAGATTTAAGTAAAGATTCCTTCGCACGTTCACGAATTCATAACGTCCACTGTAAATATAACCTGATTTCTTTTCGAACTACGCAAAACTACGGCGATTAACGACATATTATTTGTATACATTGATACGTCTTTCCTATCAAATAGGATATTTACAAAACAATGATGTACAATTTGGTATAATACTTCTCTCGCATTCTCGATCATCATCTGATTATATTTCTTTCGCAAGATTAGCTACATTCAAAGCCATTGGCTATTCGAACGAGAAGGACGTTACGTTACAAAGGAAAATACGACGTTTCAATCTATCCCTCACATGTAATTGATTTTCTATGAATTATACTTATCTATTTATGTGTGATTATTTACTTTATATGTGATCTGTTTCATACGAATGGTCTGTTTATCCGAATCTATCATGATGCAAGCTATGATCTGACGAACAATTATAATTGAAATTACGTACAATCTATGGAAACATTAAACAAATACCGCTGGTTATAGAATTCAGGATTTAGAATTCATGTAATGAGTTGAGTGTTACGAATTGTGCTTAATTGTTTCAGTTGATAAAAGGACCATTCGTCTGAGTATTATTCTATATTATGTGACTTGCATTTTATTTTTATGTGAACTATTTCAAATATGTTTAATGACTTTCAACTTTGAATATTCTAACTGAGTATATGAATATATGATCTCTCCCTCGAATAGTAAAAGGCGTGTGTCGTTTCCTCCCCTCATTAAATCACAAGCCTAGGCTCATGCGTGAGCTTGTACGAAACCGATTTCTTAGCGAGAGGTATTATTAAGGAAAGCGAATCTCCATATTGTGCTAGAATCGTTCCGGTCAAAAAGAAAGACGGTTCACTTCGTTTATGCGTTGATTTAAGACCATTAAATGAAAGAGTTCACAGAGAACATTCACCTTTCCCGTTAATCGAAGATAACCTATCAAGATTACACGGCAAAAAAGTTTTTACAGTTCTAGATTTAAGACAGTTTCTATCTAATTAAAGTTCATCCAGATTCAACAAAATATTTTTCATTTGCAACCCCAGATGGTCAATACAAATTTATAAGGTTACCTTTCGGATATTGTGAAGCTCCAAAGAAGTTTCAAAAAAGGTTAATTCAATTATTGAAGAAATGGATAAATCAAGGTTCAGTTTTTGTTTATATTGACGACATACTAATTGCCACAGAGACAGTGGAAGAGAATTTACGAATTTTAAAAGAGATACTTATCGTTCTCAAGGAATATCAATTTACAGTCAATTGGAAGAAATGTAAGTTGCTTAAAAAGTCTATCGAATACTTAGTCTTATCCATCCGACCATAGTCGCGGTAACATCTCGTTGTAGAGCTCGCGAATAAAAAGTCTTTGTTATATTTAACCAAGGGTTTGTTCACTACTTCCTGGACACCGCTTCCTATCCTGACACCACCCCGAGACCTGGTCATCGCCCGCGGATCTCTAACCTGCGGCGGACCGCCAGAGTCCTTACAGTAGAAATAAAACTTGTCTGCAAGTACGCTATAATGGCAGAAACACAGCAGAAATTCAGCATGCTCTGTCGTCATATGAATTTAATTGGATAAAGATTTTCGAAATAATTCAATGCCGATAGATGGCATCCGATATGATCTGTTTCTCGTATTTAAGGCTCCTGGATAGTCACCGCGGCCATATTGAATTCTTACTATCGAGGCGAGGAAAACACCCAATTTTGTCGTGCATGCCATTTTCAAATAAAGACATCAGTAAAACATCACTATAGATCGTTTCAAAACACTTCCGAAATTGACCGAAAACTATCCTTTTCCCTCGACAATAAACAAACAGCCATAAAACGAAGCCTAAACATACGGAAAAACATCCGTTTGACGACTATCGAAAGGAGGTGAAAACGTTCCTTCCGCATGCAAATCTTACTTTTCGGTCAATTTTACGAATTTCACGAATACGTTAAACGTTAGAGCACAAGTACAGAGCGAATAACAAGGAAATAGCATGCACGACAAAATAGGCTTGTCAACATGTCACTTTCCACGCCTTATGGCTATTTTCTCGCCTTATAGTTCTTATTTCTACCGATTCTACCGATGTCGCCACCGTCAACGCGGAGTTCTCGGCTGAGTATCCAGGAGCCTTAAAATTTGACGAACAATGCTATAAGTACGGTGTCAAGAGACATGACAACGTCTCGCGCCAAGCAGCGCCTAAGTTTAAAATAAATCATGGTACGACACAACTTTTGTATCAGTTGTATCGTAGAGTCCACTCTCATATAATAAAGAGAGTGGCACACTTGAAAAATAACATTTTGAACATAATAATTCTCAATATATGTATGTATAATAAAAATTTCTGATAAATTAACATAGATTTTCTCATATTACGATAATATACAATATATGTATATTGACGAAACATATATCATTCTTATTTTGTCTGAGTTTATCTGAAAAACGTTCCAATTCGTATAAAAATTCTGACTAATATTGCAGGCACTGTTTGTTATTAGCGGGATTTCTAGCATCATATCGTGACGGCATACCAGTGCTTCGTTTCTGCTGCATTTCTGCCATCACATTGTGCTGGCACATTGTGCTGGCAGAACCAAATGAGGACGCAGCGGAGTGGAATCTGCTGCAAATTCGTGATTGAATCTGCTGGCATACTGCTAGCATTTTGCTATCTGGGCAGTTAATAAACAACCGTAAAATAAATGTAATATGAAGCCTAGTCATTGCATGCGTATGTGCAGGAGCATGACCAGGCTTCGTATTATTTTACGGCTGTTTATTAACCATGTCAAGGGAAAGGGACCCAGACAGCACAATGTCCAAAATCGGGACATAGATGTCTTTTAGACATCATTTCGTAAGACGGCTTAAAGATATCTTTACCATGTCCCGATTTTGGACATTGTGTGCTGTCTGGGGATAGACCTCGGAATATTTTTGAAGTGTGCTGAAGTGATCTGAAGTGTTATTTTATGCAAATATCTTTTCATTTTGAAGTGATGCAAGAATCCTCAGCGTGGCATTTCTCGCCTCTGACATCACGATCTCACATACCGCGGCGAGTCGAGAGCCTAGGAGCCTTAATGTATATTATAGACCGATAAATAAATCTCTAATCTGATAATAACCTGCAAAGGAATCTTAAAATACGCAAAATGACGCGTTAAATTGTAAAGGATTCGATGATAACCTGCATTTCTAAACGTTAAACATTAAAATTTCAAAACCTATATCTCGATTTATCTTTCGATTACAACTTATACAATATATTATATTCGATTACAACTTTTTTAATTACAACCATCTCTTTTTTTTGTTTTGTATGCAATTCGTGTAAATCTTGAAATATTCAAGATTAAGGAAAAAATATGATTGTCTTGTATGCGATTCGTGTAAATCTTGAAATATTCAAGATTAAGGAAAAAATATGATCGTCTTGTGTGTAATATCTTTTCGTTTCTAGTCTCGGTTAGATATTTCCAAAACGTGGAGAATGACATCGTCCACTGTTTTCGTCGTCAAAAGAGACTTAACTGTTTCATCGTTCACTGTGTCGATGACAACGGTGAACAGAAGCTTCACGTTTTGTCGTAGCCTCTCGGTGAACATTACGTTAGCCTCCGATGTTATCGGCTCGTGTCCGCATCTTCTGATCACGGCTTCGAGGATGTCTTGTATCGGAGCTTCCGGCCAACCAAACAACTGTCAATATTAGAGAATTAAATCAGTAATTTATTTTAATATAAACGGCGATATCTATAAAACAAATTAAGGACTTCTCGTCGTCAGCCAATAATTAAAAACGTATAATTTTTAAAATCGAGCCAACTGGCCATATTAAATAATAACATGTTATCTAGAATATAGAATTTATTGCGAAAAATATTACCTCAGCCAGGATTTGAACCTGAAACCTCCCGCTTTCCGTGCAGGCGTCGTCCCAATTCGACCACTGAGGCCTATGTGGTAACATTTATCGCAATAACAAACTAATAAACACATTATATGCGCGCCGACTTGGTTTGTCAGACTTTTCAACACAGCTCCTACTGGAATATTAAGAATCCCCTCCCACCCCTGTCGATGAAACATTAACTGCGCGCCGACTTGATTTGTCAGATTTTCACACAGCTCCTGTTGGATACCCTCCCTCCCTATTAACACCATTCTTCAGGTCAGATGTGAAATAAAACAAATTAAGAACTTCTCGTCACCAGCCAATAATGTTTGATCGACAGGGGAGGGAGGGGATTCTTAATATTCCAGTAGGAGCTGCGTTGAAAAGTCTGACAAACCAAGTCGGCGCGCAGATAATGTGTTTATTAGTTTGTTATTGCGATAAATATTACCACATGCCTCAGTGGTCGAATTGGGACGACGCCTGCATGGAAAGCGGGAGGTTCCAGGTTCAAAACCTGGCTGAGGTAATATTTCGCAATAAATTCTATATTCTAGATAACATCTTATTCTTTAATATGACCAGTTGGGTCGATTTTAAAAATTATACGTCTATAAAACAAAGTTAAATTAAAGTTTAAACTAAATACCTGTAATGTTTCCTCGTCGATAAGTATCCTCAAGAGATCTATGATGGCCTTCAACAATTCGTCGGTGGAGAGTCTTCTAGATTCGCCGGTTTTTGTTTTGGCGGCAGCGGCCGACGCGATGTTGTACAATTGTGTTTGCAAATGTTTCTTCTCGACCTCGTTCATTACATCCTCCAACAATTCTCGATGTTTCGCGCGAATGTGCCGCATCAGGCAATCTTGCCGAATGAACACTCGATTGCATTCAACGCACGACTGAGGAGGTTCGCGTCTGTGGGTGTTGAGGTGAGCCTGTAGCGACGACTTCGCCGAGAAGGCTTTCGGACACTTATCGCATTTAAACGCTGAAACGCAATACAAAAAGAGATAACATATACAAAAAATAAAACAATGTGACTTATTTTAAAAATATTATATTCATTGTAATAATTTTCTTTTTTAACATAAATATCACTTACGTTTGATGCCCGTGTGTAACAGCCTGTGTTTCACCAAATCCTCCCTTCGCGTGAAACCCTTATCGCAGGCTTCACACGTGAATGGAATCGCTCCCTCGTGTACAAATTTTTTGTGAATATTTAAACGCGCCTTCCGATTAAATGCCTTGCCGCACACATCGCAATAGAAACCATTCTCTCCGGTGTGATGGAACACGTGTGCCCTTAATTGCGCTGCCTGTATGAACGATTTGCCACAATACTGACACACGTGCGGTTTCTCGCCCGTGTGCGTCCGTTGATGACGATTTAGCGTTTCGCGAGCGGCAAATTTCCTTTGACACTGAAAACAATCCTTAATTACTAATACTCGCGTAAGAAGTGCACTTAGGGGATCCTGCAGCCGAATTTTTCACCGACAAAATTACCATTTTCTATCATTTTCTATGTTACCGATCTATATCTGTCCTTGTGTAGACAATGATCTAGACAAGGATAGTATCTACAATAACCTACATTGCATTCATAAAATGCAATTAGAGAAAATCTTTTTTTCTAGGCTTCAAATCTTAGTTCTACTTGCACGATATTATTCTTACATGTTTTCCCTAGCGCGCCTCTATCTCATTTTGTATATATAAACTGCAGTATTTTTGTATTAAGCAAATATTGTCATCAAGTGACAGCTCTACGTTTCAAAAATAAGTAAAATTTTTAATTTTTTTTCGTTTTTAATTCAAACTCGACCGCTGCGCGCTAGATTTTTGCGCGTACTTTAATTCTGTAAAAGAATTTTGCGATTCAGTAAAGCCAATTCAAAGATTTCTTCTAATTAATGCGATATGTCGGTAAAACATTCAGCTGCAGAATCCCCTTAATGGAAATTAATCGCTTTTGTAAAACAAAAATGCGTAATTTGTGCATTTGGAAATATCTTTAATTGCAGAATATATAGTTCATAACTTACGGCAATATTTTTTCCATCCATAACGCTAGCTTGTAATATAAAATAACGCGACAAAAGTTAGTGTTATTATTTCTATTAATTTATATCGCTCGAGAGAAACAAAACACGTAATATTAAAGAACTGCGTAAATACTCGTAAATGCGTCGATTCGGTAAAAAATACTTACGTATTTACACTCAAACGGCTTCTCTCCGGTGTGTACACGACGATGCTTTTTCAACGCAAGCGGCGACAGGAATGTCTTCGGACATAAATCGCATTGGACTGGTCGCTCTCCCGTGTGCATGCGTTCGTGTACCAATAACTGTTGGTTCGTAAAGAATTCCTTTGGGCAATATTTGCACTTCTTTTTTTGTCTTTGAGGCGTTCCCGCGTGAGTACGCAAGTGTTCCCGCAGGTTGTCCTTACGCGTAAAATCTTTCTTGCAAACCTACAACATTGTTCATTCGATCATCATAATTCCAGAATCCTTATTATTTTAAAGAATTATAATCAATGGATAATTATTTTATATACTTACTTGACAACTGAACGTATTAAGTATGTTACCGTGACAACCAGATTGCATTATGTGCCGATTTAAGTGATAGCTCCGAGAAAAGTAAGTGTCGCAGGGCTCACATCTAAAGTAAATATATGTAAAAATAAAAATCGTAAAGCAATTAATGAAACGAGCAAAATAATATAAAAATAATATAAAATAAGAGAAATTATTATAAAGCTAAAATTTTATAGTGATATTTTTACATGTAGATAAAAATAACAAATTAATATAGTAGTATATTCTATATAATTAATTACGGTAAGCAATAATTGAGGTAACTATTTTATAAATATTGCATGTGCATATAAACACACCTAAAAATTTTGCGATCTCCATGTGTGGTGTAGCGATGCTTA
Source organism: Harpagoxenus sublaevis (assembly GCA_030770355.1). Taxonomy (NCBI): domain Eukaryota; kingdom Metazoa; phylum Arthropoda; class Insecta; order Hymenoptera; family Formicidae; genus Harpagoxenus; species Harpagoxenus sublaevis. The sequence goes on along the minus strand of JASTWR010000384.1, from coordinate 143,275 downwards.
TTCAAAGCTTTCTTGTCGCGAAAGGAAGAACCGCACTCGTTGCATGTGCACGAATCGCACTTCCAATGTATGACTATAACGTGTCTTTCCAGAGACGCCTTTTTCTTGAAACTGAGATCGCAATGTGAGCACTTATAGTCTCCACCGCTATGCGCCGTCTTTAAGTCTTCCGCGCAGCAATGACACTGCGTTTCGGGCACGGGCTTGATGATTGGTTTTTCGTTGTTGTTCTTTTGGCCTTTAGAATCCGAATCTAGGAATATAGTCAAACTGTAAAATCCTTTGTAACATAGGCGCGAACAGACAATCCTGCTCAATGCATAGCCACATACCTTCGGCACTTAAACTTACTAGAGGATCATCTTCATCCTCATCCTCTTCTTCTGAATCGTAACTGGTTATATTATCAAGTCCCATGATATTAGACGAGTCATCTTCCTCTCTGCACATGTCTATATGCTTCTGCAACATCTATTTCAGAATTTTAAGATAGAAATCATTAATAGAAACTAAAACCACGAGAGCGGGATGGATATGTAAAACAAAAGCTCAAAAAGAACAAGAAAAAAAATTACAACTTACATCCTTTGACTGGAAAACACGGTGACATGTCACACATTGATAATCAGTTATAATTGAAATAACCAAATCATCTGTTAACAAAATAAAATAAACGATAACACGGCGAATCATAAATATATTATACATAGATAGAGCATTTTATCTTGCTTTTGCCCATGCTAATTGTAAAATAAGTGGGGCAAGGGAGTAAAAGAGGGTTGCAATCAGGGCCATTTTTGCCCTCCCCCCCCCCCTCCCCCTTGAATTCAAAGAAAACCAAAAGGGAAATGTTTCTTCATACATGGGTCTTGTAATTTTCTAAAGGATATGATCTTAAACCTTAGGCCTGTTGTTTTAACTGAACTTTTTGCACGGTTTATCTTTCCTCTTTTTCTTTTCACGTTGAAGAGAAAAAGAGAAAATATGAACAGTGCAGAAAGTTCAGTTAAAACGAGCAGTCCTATTATTATCTATGGAATTATTACACTTCGAATGGGAACGATTTACAGGATATTTGACACTTTTCGATAATTGCGGTTTTTTTCGACAATTTTCCTGAAATAACTACATCACCAAACTTTGTCGAAAACTTCTCAGGAATATCACTTAAAATAGCTATATCAAGAAATGAAAGCGATGCAAGCTTGTGCACACTGTCATTTAGAATTTTCGAGCATAGAATCCATGAATATACCTTATCCTTATAGGCATCTATAGTGGTTTAAAACCATATAAAGAGCCTGTAGATTAAAATTAACGATCTTTTTATGATTCGAGGCATAGATATGTAAACAAGGAAGAACAATGAGTCCAATAGATCGACTTATTTGGAAAGAGGAGAATTGGGGAGGCGTCTGTGAAGTTGGCATGACATTATACGAATTTCCAAAAAATACTAAAAGATATCTAATAGCACTATCTATAGTTCTATAGTTCCTGATAAAAATTAAAAACAGTGAAAGAGAACTAGAAAGTGCTATTAGACCTCTTAGTATTTTTTGGAAATTCATAGAATGTCATGCCAATTTCACAGACGCCTCCCTAACTCTCCTCTTTCCAAATAAGTTGATGTATTAGAATTATTGTTCTTCCTTGTTTACATATCTATGCCTCGAATCATAAAAAAATTGATAATTCGAATCTGCAGACCCTCTATATGGTCCTAAACCACTATAGACGCGTGTGAGGATAAAATATTCATGGATTTGATGCTCTAAATGAGTGTGCACAAGCTTGCATTGCTTTCATGTCTTGATATATTCTAGGTGATATTCCTGACAAGTTTTCGACAAAGTTTGGCCATTTCAGGAACATTGTCGAAAAAAAACTGCAATCACCGAAGTGTCAAATCCCCTGTAAATCGCTCTCATTCAAAGTGTAATAATTCATAAATAATAAGGTTTAAGATCATATTTTTTTAGAGAATTATGATGTCCATATGGAAGAACATTTCTCCCTTAGTTTCCTTTGAATTACAAGGAGGCCAAAAATGGCCCTTATTGCAACTTCTCCTTTTCATTCCTCGTGCATGCACAGCTGTATATTTCTCCCAGCAGCCGCTCGTCCTCCGCAGTCCTTGGTTATGGTCGCCAGGATAATGCACGAGATAAAAATGTATTTTCTCTACCAAAATTATCTTAAGTTGTTGTTATATTTTAGCAAGCGGAGAATCTCTACAAGATAGGACAATGCTCTATCCATACATATATCAATGCGGCAAATAAAACAAAATGATAAAATAAAGAATCAAAATTATAATAATATATAATATAATATGTTATATAACATATATTGTATTTAAAGATATGCACACAAGGGCACTTTCGTACTGAAAGTATCATTCTATCTTTCTTCAACATATAATGAATAATAAAGATTGAATGACGCTTTCATCACGAAAACGTCAAGAAGCGAACGCAGCCAAGATGTTAAAATCTAGTTTCAAAAATTACGCAATTGTAAAAATTTGACATCAAACCCATCAAGATATATATTATATGGAATATTATACAACGGTATATAAGTTTTTAGACATCTTTAATATACATACAGGGTGTTCAAAAAAGGTAAAGACCCCTGAATAATTCCGAAAATATGCAAGATAGGAGAAAATGTTTCAGACAAGAGTTGTAGGGCTAAAAAATATCTATTTACTTATCAGATTGACTTGTCAGTCAATAGATAGCCCTCCTTTGTCGAGACGTTTTCAAAATATTATAACAAAGTTCTTCTTTGTTAAGAATTTTTTGAGATATTTCAAATTTGGTCATGATATTTTTCATGTAAAACATGAAATAATCTAGTAAAATATTCACTTTTCAATGACTTTACCTTGATACTTTCGTACGTAGAATAATGAAAGAAATCGATTGTTGTAAAAAAAAAGAAATTATTTTAAAAAATTTGCATTTTGTAGATGCATTAAATTTTACAAAATTGCAAATGTAAAAAATTAATATTATTATTCGATTTCTTTCATTATTCTACGTACAAAAGTATCAAGGTAAAGTCATCGAAAAGTAAATACTTTACGAGATATTTCATGTTTTACATGAAAAATACAATGACAAAATTTGAAATATCTCAGGAAACTCTTAACAAAAGGAAGCTTTATTATAATGTTTTGAAAACGTCTCGACAAGGGCTACAAGAATATGCAATAAAAATAGGGGGTTTCATTAAAAAAATTTAAAGTGATCTTGACCTGACCTTGGAGACGCCACCCATGGTCAAACTGATAAGGTCAGTAAATAGATATTTTTAAGCCCTACAACTCTTGACTGAAACATTTTCTTCTATCTTGCATATTTTCGGAATTATTCAGGGGTCTCCATCTTTTTCGAACACTATGGCTGCAATCGGGGAGCGCGCTTTTAGCGCTTTTACATCATTCTATCCTTGTTTTACGTGTAATGAATAATAAAGATAGAATGATACAATAGCGCTGAAAGCGTGCTCCGCAAACGCAGCCTATATGTACAAAATATGTATAATTACCTTTCTCATTGTCAGTGGATAGTCTACTGGCCACTACTATAGGTTCATTCTGTGAGATGTCCCCATCTGCAAAAAACAGGATATTCGTATTGTTTTAAATAATTAGAATCATTATAGTGTTAAACATTTTACTTTTAAACGATCAAATTACCAAATAAGATCTCTGTGTCTTCGTCCTCAATTAGTACATCGTCACTACACTCCTCAATTTTCAGGATCTCTGCAAAAAGATTCGTTGAAACACTTATAAAACAAGAACATTCCTAAATATAAATTATACATATAAAACTATTACTGTATTAATAAATTATCTCTAATAACATTTATTAAAATCAAATAAAATTGACTGCAATATTTTGCATTATCTTAACTTCTATACTATTTTAATACTAATTCACTGCCTACTTGAAGTGTTTTAATATGCATAATTCTTCTGTAACGTCTAATTATCTACTAGAAATTAAATACTGCATAACATAAAGAATATATCCCAGAATATATACAGATATAATCTTTGCATAAATTGCATATAAGAAGCTACACTCTGTGGAGTTGTTCCTTTACATACTTTTTGTTTATTTACTCAATAGCTTATTTAAAAATACAAATTTTATAGTCTACCACACATATAGCATTCGCAAATAATTTCAAAAACACACAACAAACTGTCCTATATCTTTGTAAAGAGGAGCCTAAACCAACTTTACTCACCTATCTTTTCTGTCGCTTCTGCCATTGCGTCACGTAGCGTTTTCTATCTCCAGGACATTTCTTATTCGCCTATGCAAAAGAGAGTTCAGGCTCTTCGCCTGACAGACCAAGATTTTCCTTACTTGCTTCTTCTGTTCCACATTATGGACATCTGCAAACCATACGCAACGTCCTGAATTTCAATCGCACGCACCTAGTAGGCGATTGTACTTACCAGAAGAGTGCAAGGGGCTGAGAGATACACGCAGACATGTGCCTGGGAAAGGGAGAGCAAGCAAGTACTGGCAAGTACGTTTGCCCCTGAAGGAACAGGCCCTTTCATCAGTACCGACGCCGCGCAAAATGGCCTACGTCAAGGGGCGCGTCGTTGTCGTCGTCGTCCTCCACGCGTCCGCCGTACTTTCTCTTTCTCTCTCCTTCGTTCTTTTTCAAGCGGTCTCATCCGCGTCACGTCATTGACGAAGACGACGAAGACGAGTGAGAGTCGTAGGATAATCCTTGAATCCTTGTCGGTGAAAATCAAACGGTAATGACGGGTAATGGAGCCTGGTCTAACCCGGTCGCAGTCAGAGCAAGTCAGAGTAATGAGATTTGAGAACTGACGACGCGCAACAAGTAACAATTTGCTGCTTTTCACTAGAGTCCTAGATAACAGAGATGCGACATTGACGGTCAGGTCAGGTTAGATATATCGAGCTATCGCAATCTAATCGCGATTATTCCGATTATCCGCCATGTTGCTTCCATTTAGAGTACTTATAGGCTGCGTTCGGGGAGCGCGCTTTTAGCGCTTTTACATCATTCTATCCTTGTTTTACGTATAATGAATAATAAAGATAGAATGATACAATAGCGCTGAAAGCGTGCTCCGCGAATGCAGCCATAAAGTGAGAGAAATTGACAGAGTGAGGTTAAGTTGCAAGGAGAAGAAGGGGGAAGAGTAAGTGTTTCCTAAATAAAATCACTGTAGATATTTTTCTATTATTGTTTTCACCAATAAATTGCCATTAACATTATACAAATGTGCATTATACGTACCACTGATTGTCAATAAAATGCAATTATAGGGAAGCAAAATGGTGTTATAACCACGTGATTAGGCAGCCAATCAGGCCATGAGGTTCAATGTCGCATCTCTGATTATCTAGGGGTCCGTTCCGAGTTGCGCATGAAACGCATAGACTGCATTACTGTTGCGCAGCGCTTCGAAATCGTTCCGTTTTGTCAATGCGCATAAAGCGCTTTAATTATTCGGAACGGTTTCCTGCGCGCTCTGTGCGTTAATGCGAATTGAAAATGTGAACGCCGTGCAAAACGTCAACAAACGTAGATGAAACACCTTTTTTAGAAGTGGATAAACATTTTTGGTTAATAAACAGACATTTTATTTCTGTTATATTATCAAGTCTTATATTTAGTCGTACATTTCGTGTATTGTAAAATGTGAACAAAATAAGTAGTATTTTTTAAATGTTTATACTTTTACATTTTATAAAATAAAAACTTTTTCTTAAAAATTGTTGAAAAAAGCGTTTAAAAGATATTTCTTGGTAAGGTAAGCCCAAGCGTATAAGCAAAAGGTCTGTTTAATTTTATGTTACGTTATTGCTCTCTCGTAACCATAATAACATAATAACGTTACATAAAATCAAACTTTGAGGATTACAACCCAAACTTAAAACTCGTAATTAATTAAAATAAATTATACTAATTAATATAAAATAAACAACCTTCAAAACTCCAACTTATAGTATAACGCTTAACTTTAAACTTATTTCTTGCAAGCCTAAAGAGTACAAACTACATTTTATTAAGAAATTGTTGCAATATAGAGACTATAATGACTTCTGTACGTCAATTTGCTCTTTATGCTTTTTGTCACGTTGTTTTCTGTTTTCTTCACGTATCTTTTCCGAACAAAGTACGTCCGTACGTATTCAACGTCCATGGCGATTAGTATGATGTTAGCCGACAACTGACACTTTTTTCTTTAAATAATTAGGTGTGAAATTGATTGTATTTTGTTTGTAGATTATTGTAGTGTATTTATTTTTGTTTGTTAGTCCATTTAATTTTTAATTAAATGTTTAAAGTTTCAGTCGTCGACTAACATCATATAATACATCAAACAGATTATACAATAAAAAAGCTCTTTTGTAGTTAGATGTATTTTGTTGGTTTTTTTTATAGTAAGGTTAAGAAGTTTTGTAGTCTCTTCAAAAATTGTTTATAATTAATAAATACATTTTTGGAACTATATGTAAAGATCTCAGGAGCACTAACGTCGTTTCTAAATCTTTGATTGTTGGGTAGCTACATATAGTTCCACAAATAGTATTTATTAATTATAAACAATTTGAAGAGACTACAAAACTTTGAAGAGACTACACTTCTTAACTTTACTACAAAACCCTAGAAATAAAATATATTTTGTTGAAGAGTTTTGTATAGTGAAATCAAGAAGTTAAGAAAATATATTTTGTTTTTAGTGGTTAAAAAGTTTTGTAGTCTCTTCAAATTGTTTATAATTAATAAATATATTTGTGGAACTATGTAGCTACCCGAAAAATCTGGAAACGACGCTGGCGCTCCGGAGATGTTTCGATCATGTTAGAGTCGTTGGAGAGTTGACTGCAATGCCTGGTTTCTACAGATTGATTATCGGGTAGCTACATAGTTCCACAAATGTATTTATTAATTACAAACAATTTGAAGAGAATACAAAACTTCTTAACTTCACTATAAAACTCTACAAACAAAATACAATTAACTACAAAAGAGCTTTTTTATTTTATAATATGTTTGATGTATCATATTATGTTAGCCGACGACTGACACTTTAAACATTTAATTAAAAATTAATTCTGGATTAACAAACAAAAATGGATGCACTACAAAAACCTACAAACGAAATACAATAAATTTCAGACCTATTTTTTTTAATTACATAATACATGGCTAGTTTTATGGTCTATAATTAAATAATTATTAAAAATTAATTATAAACTAACAAACGAAAATTAATGCATTACAATAATCTACAAACGAAATACAATCGATTTCACACCTAATTTTTTTAAAAAAGTGTTGGTTAACATCATACGAATCCCATGGCTGACTCATCTGTTGTTCGTTCCGAATTACACAAGAAGCGCATAGACCGCATAAACGCATCAAACGCATCAACTGCCTCAAGTCGAAATAGAAGCAGTCAATGCGCTGGGAGGAGTGCTAAGAATTCAGGACGTTTAGTACAATCTAGGGAATCCTTAGCATTATCAAAGCGCTCCCAATGCGCGCATTGGCTAAATCGGAACAACTTTCTATGGGTGCGTTCCACTTAACGCTCGCAACGCTCATAGAATCATTTCATCCTTGTTGTTTGTCAAATGTTAAACAAGGACCAATGATGCTCACGAGCGTTGTGAGCGTTAAGTGGAACGCACCTTATGCAGTCTACGCGCTTCATGCGTAACTCGGAACGCACCCTAGGGCATCGATCGCGTAACTTTTCCCCTAGGGCGGAATGGTGAAAAGTGAACATTTCCGGGTGAACTTGGCCATTTTGCAATCGTGTAATTTTTCGTGGCGCCAAAATGTGAACATTTTCGTGTGAACTTTTTCGGCAGCATCTTACATTGCGGAAATGTGAAATATCAGTGAATTTCTGAGGTCCCTAACATTAATTTGCTCAAGATGGCTGCCGCATTGTTTGTTTTGATTGCAGCAGACGAAGAAAGAACGAAATTGCAACGTATACGTAAAACTTTACGTGATTTATCAGACCCTTTTACAATACAAGAGTCGCAATTTCGTCTTCTGTACAGGTATGTATGCACTTGAAATTTAATATGTAGGTTATTTTTTACATATATGCATAAATTTACACACTTTACTAATATTATTGTTTATATAATTGTTTGATGTGTATTATCATAAAAACAGTTTATATAATATTTTTAGATTATCAAAAGATGCGGTGAGGGAACTTTGTGCTCAATTACGGCCATATATTGAGCAAGAAGTGAGAGCAACAGCGATACCATTTGAGTTTAAGGTATGTATATATGTATATAAATAGTTATTTTAAATTATAAATTATATGTGTAAATAAGGTGTAATTTAATTGTAAATATTATGGTATATGTCCTATTTAAAATTAAATTGATAGGTTTCGCTGTTTATACATAGAAATTATGTACTATTGTTATTACTATTATATCATTATTGTTGTCATTTATTTGTACTATGTTACAGATATATGTATCTTTATTATTTGCATTATAATTAAGGTTTTAGCAACATTAAGCTTCATGGCTTCAGGCTCATATCAAAGAAGAATTGGCCAAGACTTTTTATCATGTATGTGCCGATCCTCTATTAGTAAAGTTGTTCACCAAGTAGTCGAAGGGTTGGACCAAATTATGGGAGAATGGATAAAATTTCCTACGCAGCCATATGAAATGCAACATATTAAAGAGCAGTTAGTTTGACAGTTAAAATATTTAATTACTCTCATACTCTATTAATACATTTTTTTTTCTTGTACATTTCTCCTCCTATTCGTTTCTTTCTTAAGAACGTACATTTTCCAATCTGACCAACTCTATGGAAAAACATAAAAATATATGCACTGCTTTTAATATTCTTCGTGTATTCTTTTACAAATCAGTATACCTTTATCCATTCTTGTACTGTTTTAACTGGTCCTTCTCCGGAGCTATTTAGCTTATTTGTTATTTGCTCCCATATATCTTTCTGCAATGTATAATATCTAATCATTTCTAATATTAAATACAAATATATGTATATACAAAATTATTATATTTATATAATAACCAATTCTTTCCGGCTCTCAGACTTTCTTGAAACTCGACCTCTTATAATTTCCGGATGCTGTTTCAGGAAATCCAGCAGAATTTCCCGTTGCTTTTATGTGACATTCATACTAAAGCAATTAATAAAATTATATTAAATTATTAATATTACATATTATTATTAAATATACTATATTATTGTATTATACAGACAGCGTAGAATTTGACACAATTTTTATAACTTTCAGTATATATATAGTTTAAGAAGAAGATATTTTAAAATTATATATGTTTTTAATATCATGTAATATTTATATAGATATGGGTTATGTTATGACTAAAAGATTACCTATCACTCGAATAACACATTTTATTCTAACAAATGCCTTATTCGTTTAAAACTTTTATTTATTTATATTTATTACAAATTATGGCAAATAATACAATATGTATAAACAAATATATAGAGTAATACGATATAATGTAGTATAATTAATTTTATTAATACATACTTGCGATTTCAACAATCCAAATTTTATTGCACAGATAAAATAACATATGATAAGATATTCTTGTTGGTTGTCGTGTCCAATATTCAATATCTTCAAGATATTTTGAGGTTACAGGACAGACGTGAAGGTGGTTTCCAACTACGAATTTTTCTAGTTATCTCACTTTTCCACTTTATACGTACGCGATCACTCTCAGTGCATATGTGAAAACTGGAAATGTTCACGTGAGATTACGAATTGTGAAAAGTGAAAAGTGAAAAAATTCACCAATTCTTAGGGTGCGATCCCATGGTGCGGGATGGCAGTGCGGAATAGAGAATGCGTCATAGACACAGCCAATCAGAGCTATGCCGCATAACGCATTCTGCAAATGTCTTCCCTCGCAGTGCACATGGTGCGTCATTGACGAGCAATGACGCATCCGGAATGAAAATAATTGATATAATAAACATTTTATTAAAATAATTCAAACGTTTTTATAAAAAATAATGTTTGTAATAGCAATAATAATTATTAATATAACATTAAATGAAATTTTATATTGAATATGAAAAAGTTGAAAACAATATTTTTAAATTTTTTAACTGCATTGACGCATTTTTGGTCATTTTTCTGCACCATGTGAACAGCGAGGTGAAAGACTTGCGGAATGCGGAATGCGTAATGCAGCCTCGGCACAGTACTGTTGGTCTCGATCATACACGCCATACAGTATTGTTGACGTTTTTTGCTAAAACTGTTTTGTGTGAATATGGAAACCAAAATAATGATGGTTGAAGAGTCTATTAAAGTTTTAATGAGAGTATACAGATCAAATACTAAGGTTATGGCTCTATGACGCAAATCTTTAACGTAACTGCGCCACGAACGCATGCAGGAAAAATTGTAAACACTGCGGCATAGCTCTGATTGGCTGTGTCTATGACGCATTCTCTATTCCGCACTTCCATTCCGCACCATGGGATTTCAGCCTTAGGCGATCGCTGCCTAGGTCTCTACTTTTCACATGTTCGTTCGCTATTGGGTCGCGCACGCGACTTCGGCTTCAGTGGTGCTCAAATCCGTCTTATTCCGCTGCTCCGACCTACATGAAGCTAGTCGACAGAAATTATTAAATTTGATTATTTTTAACTTTTCTGAGTGTATTTTGTTTGTGATTAATTGTGGTCCGAATTAATAGACGTTTCTCAGTTGTCAAGATCAGTCTGTCTTTGTCTCGCGTATATCATTTTATCATACGCGTATACCATTTTATCAAGGCTTTAAAGCCTTGTGTCCACGATGCTAGAACTGTGTCCGAGTTTCGGTTTAAAGCCTTGTGTCCACGATCCGAGAACTCGGTCCGAGTTTCGGTTTAAGCCAATGAAACTGCTACCTTTCTGTAAGAGCTGCAAGTTGATTGGCTTAAACCGAAACTCGGACCGAGTTCTCGGATCGTGGACACAAGGCTTTAGCCAATGAAACTGTAACTTTTCTGTAAGAGCTGCAAGTTGATTGGCTTAAACCGAAACTCGGACGCAGTTCTAGCATCGTGGACACAAGGCTTAAGGGGATCCTGGGGGTCAATTGTGTATCTCAAAACGAGGTGAAAATTACAAAAGTGAACAGATTTATCAGATTTCGGCAAATGAAATCGTAGATACGCTAGTGAATTTCCTCACTTTTGTAATTTTCATTTTGTTTCAAGATACACAATCGACCCCCTGGGGCCAAATTCTGTACACGATACCGACAACCATCGGTGTCGTTGCGCAGCTTTTATACGATACGAAAAACCTGCGCAACGACACCGATAGTTGTCGGTATCGTGTACAGAATTGGGCCCCTGCAGTCGTATGATTTACCGACTGAACTCTATGGCCGGTATTCATAGGCCGGTATTTATAGTCGGAACTTAATTTTGAAATCCGCCTTAAGTTCGGTCTAAAGCCTTGTGTCCACGATCCGAGAACTCGGTCCGAGTTTCGGTTTAAAGCCTTGTGTCCACGATCCGAGAACTCGGTCCGAGTTTCGGTTTAAGCCAATGAAACTGCTACCTTTCTGTAAGAGCTGCAAGTTGATTGGCTTAAACCGAAACTCGGACCGAGTTCTCGGATCGTGGACACAAGGCTTAAGCCAATGAAACTGCTACCTTTCTGTAAGAGCTGCAAGTTGATTGGCTTAAACCGAAACTCGGACCGAGTTCTCGGATCGTGGACACAAGGCTTAAAGCCTTGTGTCCACGATGCTAGAACTGCGTCCGAGTTTCGGTTTAAGCCAATCAACTTGCAGCTCTTGCAGAAAAGTAGCAGTTTCATTGGCTTAAACCGAAACTCGGACACAGTTCTAGCATCGTGGACACAAGGCTTTAGCGCTAATAGCGTCTCCCCAAACGCGCCTTAAGTCGTCCTCTAGATTCGGCTGTTTCCGTAACATTTCCTCCAATAAGAACATTAAGATTCAAGCAAGACGCGAGCGCAAGTTTTGGATTTAAGACGGAGCGCGTGTTACGATGTTAGTAATTAATTAATGTGAACGTCAAAGGGCGTCTCGTTCACATTTTAAGGTTAAATAAATATTTGATCTTTTCTTTTTTATTATAATGCACATACCCACATACATAAACTTTTAATTCTAATTTTAATTTGTTTATCCTTACTAATTAATGTTTTAATTGTATGCAGTCAAACTCTTTTAAATACTATTTTTTTAATTGGCTATTTTTTTTCATGCTTCAATTTAATTTATTTATACCAAATTGTGTTTACATTAACCATGGCTATTGTATTTTTCATAAGGATATGCGAAGAAGCATAAAATATATATCAATATTTTTTATTGACAGTATTGACTATAGTATTGAATCAAAATATATAATATGTACATACATACATAAAAGAGACTTTATATAAAATAGTGGATAGTGGAGCAATTTTGTTGTTCTTTCTTTGCTTTTATTATATAAATATTTAGAGTTAATTGTTATAAACATTTCACTCAATAACGGTTATATTTTATATTGACTGGATATTTAATCAAATTAATATAAGATAGAAAGCTAATCTCTAATAAGTCTGTGATATTGATCAAGGACAACACTACTAAAATGGATAGCAATAGAAAAATTGTTGTACTTTATCTTTTTTCAATTCGTCCACTAAACGTATTACATCAGTAATTGATAAATCATTCTTAATGGGATACCATTATTTAAACAAGCTTAGCAGGTTTATTAAACCCCACAAAGATAGGAACTCCCTTGCTCATGAACAACAATGTGGTCTACAAAATTAGTTGCAAGAAAATCTGATGCTTCTTATGTGGGCTAAGCCAAGAGACAGCTATAAGGGGTACCAGACTGAAAGAAGTAATTTTAAAATGGATCGATACCTATATCTAAACATTCAGTGTTATCCGAACACATTCTGCAGTTTAATCATACATTTCGCGATTGGGATAACCTAACCTATAACTTGACAAGAATTTTGGATTCCAAAATTTCCGAACCTATAATTACTATAAAAAACTAATCCGAAATTGTACATATCAAGAAGTAAATTAATGGAATTAATTCTAACAAGTTATTGAATAATTTTTTATTTTTTATTCTTTTTTTCTTGCTTCTTATTCTTTCTTTTATTCACTAGAAGAAAACATAAATATTTAGTATTTCAATATATGTATATATTTCATAAGGTCTGTTCGTTTTCGCTGCACTTCTGAACTAGTGCAATAAGTTAGAATGAGACAAATATATTTTCTTTCATTCTAACTTATTGCACTAGTTCAGAGTGCAGCGAAAACGAACAAACCTATAATTAATATAAAACTTTAATTTTTATACACCAGGCTTGGTCAACTTCGAGCTCCGGAGTCATGACACTTCTCCCTTTCCATCGACGGAGAGTGGGACAAAGAAAGAAACGTCATGGCTCCAAAGCTCAAAGTTGACGGGTCTGTTATACACTTATGGCGTTTTCGATTTGCTACTCGACCCGACTCGGGTCGCATCAATGGACGTGGAATACATACATAGATATGTATGTATTCCACGTCAATGATGCTAGAGTCCTGTATACATGATGCGACCCGAGTCGGTTTGAGTCGTAAATCGAAAACGCCATTATACACCCGCCCATACACTACACTTTCACTTCACTTTTATATACTGTTGTATAAAAAACAGGCTTTGTTGCTTTCCTGTCTTCTACTGGTTGATGAAAGTAAAGTGACTTCGAAAACAATTTTAGGTTAACATCTTAAGTCTACTTCGAACACGACTTGACGAAGCTCGACTTATTTGCTAACTTATACGTCAAATAAGTCGATCTTAAACGACTATGAATACATAACCAATATGATCGACTTAAGCTTGCGCTTATCCCTGGTGGAAATAATTTTACAACAATTTACGTATTTCTACGAAAAATTACAATCTTCTACAACAAATCACAAATTTTTACAAATTTGCGAAAATTGTAGAAATTCATGGTAAATTGTTGTAGTAAATTGTAGTAAGTTGTAAAAAGTAATAGAAAATTTTTACAAGTTTTAACAACTTTTTACGAACGTTTTTATGAGAACGTAGTAAATTGTAGAAGTTGTAGATTATTGTAAAAATCACAACTATTTACAACTATCTACAACATTCTACGAATATTTTTTATAAGAACGTAGTAAATTGTACAAGTTGTAGATTATTGTAAAAATCACAACTATTTACAACGTTCTAAGAAAATTTTTTATGAAAATTGTAGTAATTTGTAGAAGTTGGATTATTGTAAAAATTACAACTATTTACAACTTTCTACAACATTCTAAGAATATTTTTATGATTAAATGTAGTTTGTTGGAGAAGTAGAACATGTTTATAAAAACAATATATAGATCTGTTTTCTATTCCTGCACTGCTAAGCTAGTGCACACTATTGCAGTAAGTTAATGTAAAACAAAGTATATTTGTCCCATTCTAACTTATATTGCACCGTGCACAGTGTGCACGGTTCAGCAGTGTGCAGGAATAGAAACAGATTTTATTGCTCATAGAAAGTTGTAGATTTCAGCATAGTCTCATGTAAAAATGTCGAACATGTCGCATATTTACCCAGTGAGAAGGCTGATGTTGAATCGACGTCAACTCAACGTCGATTTACCGGAAACTCATCGACATCGAAATAATGACATCAAAAATCAACCGATTTTGATCAAATTGTTTTGGCATCAAGAGTTGCTTCTTTCTAAAGCCTTGTGTCCCCGATGCTAGAAATCGCTTCGAGATCTCGGACGGAGAAAGAATTGACCAATCACATTTAAACAATTCGGCCAATTTACCAATGCGATTGGTTAATTCTTTTTCCGTCCGAGATCTCGGAGCGATTTCTAAAGCCTTGTGTCCACGATCCGAGAACTCGGTCCGAGTTTCGGTTTAAGCCAATGAAACTGCTACCTTTCTGTAAGAGCTGCAAGTTGATTGGCTTAAACCGAAACTCGGACCGAGTTCTCGGATCGTGGACACAAGGCTTAATATCGTGGACACAAGGCATAAGTTACCTGTGTTCAAAACTAAAAATTTTGTCTAAAATTAAGAGACTATCACCATATGAGAGTATGCAGATATAATCATCGATTCGATATCGATCAACATCGAATCGATGACTATTTGCATACTCTCATATATATGGTGATAGTCTCTTAATTTTAGACAAAATTTTTCAGGTAACTTAGAAAGAAGCAACTCTAAAGCCTTGTGTCCACGATCCGAGAACTCGGTCCGAGTTTCGGTTTAAGCCAATGAAACTGCTACCTTTCTGTAAGAGCTGCAAGTTGATTGGCTTAAACCGAAACTCGGACCGAGTTCTCGGATCGTGGACACAAGGCTTAATTGATGAAGAAAAAAAACAATTTAATCGAAATCGGCTGATTTTCAATTTTGATGTTGATAAGTCATCGATTCGATATCGAATCAATGACCGACATCAATTTTGTAAGAAATATATATATTAAGCCGACCCTATTAAGAGCTGACACCTTCCGTACGTCTGCTAACAATAATGGTGCGATTCCATGGTACGGAACGTATGCGCAATGCGGAATTGACGGAATGAAGTTCGTCCAATCGCAGATATTCCGCCAGTTGCGTTCCGCTGAAATATCTTTATCTGTGTCCCATGGAGCGGAATTCGCGGAAGCGCAATTGACGCTTGCCAATCACAAGATTATTTCTCATAGATCCTTTCATTGTATCTATCGGAACAATGTATATTATTGGCACGCACAGACTACGCTTCCGCATTTTCCGCTCCATGGGACACGGATAATTATATTTAAGCCGAACGGAATCACACGACATACATGCAATACATCTGTCACATTAACGAATTCCATTCATAACCTACAAAATTGTCACCAATTGCTACAACATTCAGTCGCTAAAAATGTATTCTAAAAAATTGTTTGTTATTATTTGCGTATTATTAAATAAATTAAAACAATGTTGGTGTCCATTTAAAAAGCAACAACTACGCATAAAATTATAAAATTATATTCATTAAAATTATATTCATTAAATTATATTCATTAAAATTATATTCATTAAATTATATTCATTAAAATTATATTCACTATATATAATCGCAGCTTTTGTTATAAAGCTTCCGCAGTTTCCGCACGGATAGTGCGGATAAAATAGAAACTTGCGGATAAAAGTCGGCGGAACGAACGTAAAAGAGGTCGAACCAATCACGAGCGTTCCGCCAATTCCGCATTGCGCATACGTTCCGTACCATGGGATCGCACCATCAGTGTAACATATGTAGACAATACGAAACGTCTTCATCAATCAATGTTGTAGCACAGTGCGGAAGGTGACTGACTCAAGAGCCAGGGGTTTCAAGTTCAAATCCAACGATGGTAAGCAAATTTTCTAAGTACAATATAAATTTATTTAATTGAGCATGCACGTAATCAAGATTTCCAGCAATAAAATAATGTTCAACGAGAGAAGTAAAGTTTATATTTTATTTTGTAGTATATCTAAAAAGTCGTAGTTAACTACAACTTTTTAAAAAGTGACGTCAATTTATAAAAAACTACAAACATGGCCCAAATCGCGTACTTTTGACGTAAAAATACGTAAAAATAGTTTGAAAAGTTGTAATTACATTATAAGAAATTGTGGTTTTCACGTAATTTTTCCGTAAAAAATTATAAAATTATTTCCACCAGGGATGTCAAATAAGATATGTCTATGAAACATATCAAGACGTTCTGAAATAAGTTCATCTTCGCCAAGTTATGTCTTGGAATTTTACTCAAGTCTTGTCTCATTTGTCGACTATGAATCTAAAGGACGACTTAAAACCGAACTTAAGGCGGACTTCAAAATAAGTTCCGACTATGAATACGGGCCTTGGACACTCTATGCTTTCATTAGACTTCTAATCTTGATTTGGAGGGTACAATAATGTTGTTTCGTGTTTTGCAATCCAGAGAAACTGGTTTTCACGTTCGTACAAACAGTATATCTTTTATATGAAGCACATATTGTGATTAGAGACCATAGACTTATATAGATAGACCAGGCCCTGCCTTAAGAGCACGCGTGGGAAAGTAGTAGACGGAGAAGTCTTCTCCTGGGCTATGTCTGCACCGTCTACTTTCCCACGCGTCATGCTCTTACGGCAGAGGCCGGTCTATCTATATAAGGGTGCATTCAGGGAGCACACGCTATTAGCACAATTATCGTCCAAAACCGTTCGAGGAGACGCTTTGTGGCGCTATGATATACGATAATGACGTCACTCTAAAGGCAGTGTGACGTCATCACTCGCGCTATTTTCGCTATTATTTTCGAGGTGAGGCACGAAATGCTATTGGCGCTTGCCGTTTATTCTCTCCTCGAACACTTGATTGCGTATAGGGGCTGCTTTCAGAATACTGCAGATAACGAAACGTAACCAATGTCAATTCCAACAATGGACCAAGGACCAACCCAGTGAGAAATGAAAAGTCGAAATGATATCACAATAATATCGGAAATATTTCCTCGAAATTCAAAATCGTTTCGAGAAACAGATGGTCCTGGTTTCGAGGTCCTTTTCGATATCGAAATCAGCTCGGTTTCGAGACATTTTCGATATCGGAATCAGCTCGGTTTCGAGACATTTTTTATATCGGAATCAGCTCGATTTCAAGTAATTTTTGACATCCAAAAGAGCTAAATTTTGAATTATTTTTTACATCAAAAGCAGTGCAAATTTAACATACCACATCGAAGCATTAGCTGGGTTTCGTACAGCGCATATGCGTGCACATATCTATAGCATACTACGTAACGTTTACTATAGAAAAATGCGTGCATATAATAATGCGCTTTACGGGATCCAGCCTATATATTGCCTTATCTTTTACGAATATGTATATGTAAACACGATTTACAAGAAATGTATTTATTGTTTATTAGATTAAATTAAACTAAAGGTAAGTAACAAAATTATAGAAAATACTATTTATTTTTGTATTTTATTTTTCTTCAAAATTTTCGTACTAATGAAAAATGTGTATAAGACATAGAAATAAAGAAGAAAGTACAAAATAGCTGCCGCCTCTCTAAAATTAAACAAACTTTCATGCATTATAATACTCTTGAGCAAAGCTACGTACAGTCCTTCTAAACAAAAGACGGATTGATAATCTTACACATCAGTATCATTTCATTAACTCAACAGCAGAATAACAACAAATTTCGCGCTGAATAAACTAAGAAAAAGTAAGAAAATTTATTCAACATTTTGTGATTGACCTAGTAAAGTAAAATAACGTGTAAAAATAAGAGGTCAAAATGAGTCCACACATTGGTACATCGCAGTCTATAAGAATTATGCATAAAAGATTCATGTATAATACTCTCTAGCGTTGCAACTGCTGTAAATTAGGTTGTATACCATTTGAATCGTATAACCGCAAGAATAAGATAACTAAATCAAAATTTGTAATTCCTACATCCTGATCGAAACATCACTATTTTACCTTTTCTTGCCTTCTTTGTACGACTGTTCTTTTTAACAAAATTATAGGAAATACTATTTATTTTTGTATTTCATTTTTCTTTAAAATTTTCGTACTAATAAAAAATATGTATGACATAGAAATAAAAAAGAAAATACAAAATAGCTGCCGTCTCTCTAAAATTAAACAAACTTTTATGCATTATAATACTCTTGAGTAAAGCTACGTACAGTCCTAAACAAAAGACGGATTTATAATCTTACACATCAGTATCATTTCATTAAGTCAACAGCAGAATAACAACGAATTTCGCGCTGAATAAACTAAGAAAAACTAAGAAAATTCATTCAACATTTTGTGATTGACCTAGTAAAGTAAAATAACGTGTAAAAATAAGAGGTCAAAATGAGTCCACACATTGGTACATCCACACATTGGTACATCGCAGTCTGCATAAAAGATTCATGTATGCATAAAAGATTCATGTATAATACTCTCTAGCGTTGCAACTGCTGTAAATGAGGTTTTATACCATTTGAATCGTATAACCGCAAGAATAAGATACCTAAATCAAAATTTGTAATTCCTACATCCTGATCGAAACATCACTATTTTTCCTTTTCTTGCCTTCTTTGTACGACTGTTCTTTTTTCTCTCGCGTATCTCATCCTAATGTCAGTTATTAATTTATGAACGGAACTGCGAAATGAGAAAATCGATCTATCACTTTCCTATATATTATACAACGTTTTCCAAAACTATCAATACGTATATTCGGATTTTGAGAGAAAATTATTTTAATAAATAATTTTACAGATAATAATTATCTTTATGACTAGCTAAAATCTTTGAAATACTTAAAAATTAGCCGTATTATGTTGATGACTTTGTCCCCCTTACAGACTCGGAGACATGTCCTTTAGTCCTTTTCCCAAAAGAACCATCTTCCTGCTTTCTCCATGAGCTGTTGGTCAGCCACGTTGAAGAAATTTTCTCTGCCACAGAAATATCACTGACGTCAAACCTGATTAGTAGAGCTCCTGGAAAGCAAAAAATAATAAAAAAGATAAGATGACATTATCGCCAATCACTGTGACAATTGTTGTAGGTATAAACTAATAATCATAAATTTTCAAATAATTTTCAAGAATCATAGAATTTAAATTTTTAATAATACTTTTGTACCAAAGTTGACCTCCATTAATTTGTATTATTTAGATATTTGAAGGAGTGTCAAGCAATGTTTTATATGACAAAGAAATGTTAGGAAACAAAGGTTTCAGTTTAATTAGCAGCAAGTCAAGTTTTCACATTGAAAGCAAACCACTTTCCAAGGCCCAAATATGCAACTCTTCAATAAGATAAGTTTCCTTTTTCTCGTTATTCTCAAAGTAAAGTTCCATTTGGTCATGGTTAGGATCTTGATTAGAATTTGCAGATGTGGTAGATCTTGAATCGTCACTATCATCGCTACTGTTATTACTGGAAAATCACCATCACTATCGTTGACATCAACATCATCACTCGAATGATTACTTTCATTAAAATTATCATCATAACCATTATCATTTACATTTTCGCTTCTGTCTGCACTTTCATATTCCTTGTTATCTTGTCTACTTAAAACATTTAAATTGCTAGAAGCTGCTACAATGCAATCCTCCTGCATTTCAGTTTCTTGTGTTATCTCCACTTCGACTCTCATTATCTGAACTGTCTTCTAATAAATCAACGAAAGATTTATAAAGAATCGAAGAAATATTTTCTAGTCTTGCTCTTTTGTGCTTTGCTCTGTTGATCTTTCTGTTAAGTTATCTCTTAAAATACCTGATCTTCAAGATAAATTAAAAAGAAAAAGTTAGACAAATATTTTCCTCAATACAAGCAAGGAAGAAAGTATCTCTCAAAACTAACGCTGGTATAAGAATGCATAGTCAGATGGACTAGAATCTTGCTTGAAGGTTAGGATGTCAAGGCAACACAGGCTGTGATCAATTTGGCGCTATAAATGGTTCGAAGCGTTAAACTGGAATCACACAATGCAAGATTGTCATGCCTGCATTCTTGCACGCTGACTGACGCTGACCAATGCATTGAACGTTGCTCGTTTTGCTGTTTAAAACGTTAACTTTCCATCGTTGCAAGCTTCGTATAACTTTATGTGACGTTTTAAACAGCAAAACGAGCAACGTTCGATGCATTGGTCAGCGTCAGTCAGCGTGCAAGAATGCAGGCATGAAAATCTTGCATTGTGTGATTCCAGCTTAACGCTTCGAAGCATTTATAGCGCCAAATTGATCACATGAGCCTGTGTTGCCTTTACATCCTAATCTTCAAGCAAGATTGTAGTCCATCTGACTGATATGCATTCTTATACGAAATAACGAAGGGTAAAATAATATTTCTAGTACTCACTGGTAGATTTTCGTTGTCCATTGCAAGATATAATGAACCCTGCAAGCTGAAGCCACTGCACGTGAGAACAATTACGATGTTTAACCGGCAATACTGCTACCTTTGAAGCATTTATAGCGCCAAATTGATCACAGCCTGTGTTGCCTTTACATCCTAACCTTCAAGCAAGATTGTAGTCCATCTGACTGATATGCATTGTTATACGAAATAACAAAGAGTAAAATAATATTTGTATTACTCACTGGTAGATTTTCGTTGTCCGTTGCAAGATATAATGAACCCAAGCTGAAGCCACTGCACGAGAACAATTACGACGTTATATAACCGGCAAAACTGCTACCAATGAACCGCTGTACGTCCGCTACATGTGGCTACATGCCGCCAAATGCACCGAGATTAGGTTAGGCTCGAGCGATATAGCCCCACAAGAATCGATATATCGATGTATCGCGGCGTGTTGCTTTCGTCGACGACGCCGAATCAGCTATGTCCGCTCGCGGCGTGTTGCTTTCGCTGACGATACCGAGTCGGCTAGAGTCCGCTCGCGGCGTGTTGCTTTCGCCGACGTCGCCGAATCGGCTAAGTCCGCTCACGACCGTATATATCGTCAATCAACCGCAGTATATATATCGATACACTTATCCCGATAGGAAAGACATACATATATGTACATGTATATATAACATTATATGACGAAACCTGGATGAAGTTGGGAATGCTGCAATTTAATATGTTTTATATAGTATTTGCAACAATATCATATTGATATCATTTCGATCTCAAATCGACATTTTACGTATAAACGGATGTGCACAGAGTTACAACCAGTAACTTTGAACAAAACAGTAGTAGGAGTGGCTATTTATCATTATGTCAGTTTATTTAAAGTTACTCGAAAATAGGTCGAAATTCAAATAAACGTCGAGTTTTTTACCCTTGCCAGCGCTGTCGAGCTAATTTTGACGACCACGACGTTGTTTCGACATCCTTTCGGTATTATATTTCTCACTGGGAACTAAAGTTGAAATTAATCTGTTTGATGAAGAACAAAGAATAAATTATTCTATCAAATTGTCTCCAGAAGATGCTGCGCGTGCAAAGAATGTTAAATAATTGATGATACAGGTTATGTAGATAGTATTCTCTTTGCTGTGTATAATTATGATAAAATAAAAGTTGTAGGTAAAATAATGGCATAAAATTCAATAAATAAAGTTAAAATAAATAACTCGTTTGTTATTCACACTTGGCACTCGCACAACTCGCATCATCGGCCATATTGCAATTTTATTCTAAAGCTGCGTTCGGGGAGCTTGCTATCGCTATCGCGCTATTGGCTCCCCGAACGTAGTTTATAGCGTTTGCATTTACAGCGTTAAGGGGATCCTGAACCCGTCTGTATACCGACATTATTGCATTATAAGAAATCTTTGAATTGGCTTTACAGAATCGCAAAATTCTTTTACAGAATTAAAGTACGTGCAAAAATCTAGCGCGCAACGGTCGAGTTTGTATGAAAAACGAAAAAAATTAAAAACTTATTTTTTGCACGTAGAGCTGTCATCTGACGACAATATTTGCTTAATACAAAAATACTGCAGTTTATATGTACAAAATGAGATAGAGGCGCGCTAGGGAAAACATGTAAGAATAATATCGCGCAAGCAGAACTAAGATTCGAAGCCTAGGAAAAAAAAATTTCTCTAATTGCATTTTATATAAATGCAAATACAGACGCTGAATAACAAGAAGAGCAGTTTGCGTAAAACAGTAGTGTCCGGATCTTGTCAGAGATGGCGCTGCCTGCAATCTGACAAGGACAGATATATCGTATAGGTATCCGTTAGACAAGGACAGGTATAGCACGGTAACACAGAAAACATAGTAAACGATCGAAATTATCGATTATTTTTAGTTCCGTGCTAGATCGTGGCGCTGTCACGTTGGAGTTTGCCTGTCACTTCAGGATCCCCTTAAGGGGATCCTAAAGCTCCGACGATGTCGCTGTTTTACCGTCAAAATTACCGACAAATTGACAAATTTTCGGTTAGCTCCAGGTTTTTTTTTTGACTGCATGGAATGATAAATCCTTCTCCAGAATTAAAGTATAAACGCAAACGGATACGGGTGTGATCAATTTTACGCAGAGGAAGAAAGAAAGTATAATGACATTTATATTTACGTTTAGGGTGGATACACCGCCAAGGTTAGAGTTGACAAGTCGTGAAAACATAAACTTTATACACAAATTTGGTAGCTTTCATGCACAATGCAAACAACACCCCGCATCCGTTGGAGTGTCTACTTTAATTCTGCAAAAGGAATTATAATTCTATACAGCCAATAAAAATCTGGAGCTTACGGAAAATTTTCGGTCTGTATACGCTCGAGATTTCCATGATTTCGCAGAGCTCCAACTTTTTATTGGCTGTATAGAAGTATAATTCCTTTTGCAGAATTAAAGTAGACACTCCAACGGACGCGGCGCTGTTGTTGCATTGTGCATGAAAGCTACCAAATTTGTGTATAAAGCTGATGTTTTCACGACTTGTCAACTCTAACCTTGGCGGTGTATCTATTCTAAAAAGCTGGAGCTGTGCGAAAATTTGTAGGGTTGTCCCTTAAGGGAATCCTGGACCGAAGGCCGAACTCCGACGATGTCGCTGTTTTACCGACAAAATTGTATATCTGTCCTTGTATAGACAATGATAATAGACAAGGATAGACAAGGTTATAGGTTATATTGCATTCAAAATGTTTGACAAGATGGATCTTTTTTATTAGAGACTTGTTCGTATTTTTATCGCTACCACAATGTTCATTATTTCTGTCCGAGTCCAGCTATGCTCTCGATTTATGCCGCTCACCTTGTAAAACTTTTATACGAGTGAATGTTTGAGTGAGCGTCTGTGTGATTATGTAATTTTACGCCTTTTTCGGTCTTTAATTGAGCATAGCTGGATTTGTTTTCGTGCGTACTTTATACCTGTCAAAGGATTTTTTAATCCGTAAAGCCAATTCGAAAATCCATCCTGTCAAAAAAATGAACTGTAATGTCGGTATCCAGCATCCCCTTAAGGGGATCCTGAACCCGTCTGTATACCGACATTATTGCATTATAAGAAATCTTTGAATTGGCTTTACAGAATCGCAAAATTCTTTTACAGAATTAAAGTACGTGCAAAAATCTAGCGCGCAACGGTCGAGTTTGTATGAAAAACGAAAAAAATTAAAAAACTTACTTATTTTTTGCGCACGTAGAGCTGTCACCTGACGACAATATTTGCTTAATACAAAAATACTGCAGTTTATATGTACAAAATGAGATAGAGGCGCGCTAGGGAAAACATGTAAGAATAATATCGCGCAAGCAGAACTAAGATTCGAAGCCTAGAAAAAAAGAATTTCTCTAATTGCATTTTATGAATGCAAATACAGACGCTGAATAACAAGAAGAGCAGTTTGCGTGAAACAGTAGTGTCCGGATCTTGTCAGAGATGGCGCTGCCTGCAATCTGACAAGGACAGATATATCGTATAGGTATTCGTTAGACAAGGACAGGTATAGCACGGTAACACAGAAAACATAGTAAACGATCGAAATTATCGATTATTTTTAGTTCCGTGCTAGATCGTGGCGCTGTCACGTTGGAGTTTGTCTGTCACTTCAGGATCCCCTTAAGGGGATCCTGAACCCGTCTGTATACCGACATTATTGCATTATAAGAAATCTTTGAATTGGCTTTACAGAATCGCAAAATTCTTTTACAGAATTAAAGTACGTGCAAAAATCTAGCGCGCAACGGTCGAGTTTGTATGAAAAACGAAAAAAATTAAAAAACTTACTTATTTTTTTGCGCACGTAGAGCTGTCACCTGACGACAATATTTGCTTAATACAAAAATACTGCAGTTTATATGTACAAAATGAGATAGAGGCGCGCTAGGGAAAACATGTAAGAATAATATCGCGCAAGCAGAACTAAGATTCGAAGCCTAGAAAAAAAGAATTTCTCTAATTGCATTTTATGAATGCAAATACAGACGCTGAATAACAAGAAGAGCAGTTTGCGTGAAACAGTAGTGTCCGGATCTTGTCAGAGATGGCGCTGCCTGCAATCTGACAAGGACAGATATATCGTATAGGTATTCGTTAGACAAGGACAGGTATAGCACGGTAACACAGAAAACATAGTAAACGATCGAAATTATCGATTATTTTTAGTTCCGTGCTAGATCGTGGCGCTGTCACGTTGGAGTTTGTTTGTCACTTCAGGATCCCCTTAATAGCGCCTCCCCAAATGCACCCTAAGTCTATGCGTCCAACAGCACACATGTCCAAAGTCGGGACATAAGACGTCTTAAAGGCATCTTTGTGTCTTTTAGACATCTTACAAAAGGATGTCGAAAATATGTTATTAAAAGACGTCTTTTAGACGTCTTATGTCCCGATTTTAGACATGATGCTGTCGGGGTAGCCAATGTCCATGGCATGAATCCCGTAGGTAATGTTCACAATTTTATGGTTCTCTTCCGTACTATGTCCACGATTTTTTATCTCGCTTCCGTGTTACGTTCATGATTTTTTGGTTCTCTTCCGAAGAGAACCAAAAAATCGTGAACTTAGTACAGAAGAGAACCATTAAAATCGTGGACATTACCTACGTATGTATGTATGTGTACAACACACATTCAAGACAATGCGCATGTGCACAAGTGGCACAAATAATGACGGTTCGATTTCACTTCTATCCTGAAGTTGTAATGCTGTTTTTTACAGTAAATGACTATTATCGGATGTAATTAGGTATTTGGATCTGTTCCTCTTCTTCTTCTTCTTGCTTCCGGGCTTTTCTGCCTCTTAACAGCAGGCTAATTGCCCCTAACTACTAGGTGTCTGTATGTGTTCCTGTATATGTGTGTAACGTGTATCTGGCTCTCAAAATTAGCGGCAAACTTCTTAAGGACGTTGGAGCGATCCAGTTGAGTCAATTGACGGTTTAAAAAAAACTTTTTTATTAGGTCATTAAAAAATCTGTATTAGGTATCATTTTATTCTCCATACGCTGCTATTGCATAAAACGTATATTAAAAGTATCATATTATGCATCTTTATATTTTAATTAGCTAAAAACGAAACACTTTTTTGCCAATGCCAACTTGAAAACTTGTGGCATTGCGAATTATTTCAATATAAAAATGGCATGAATATATGTTTTGCCGTTGATAGAATGAAGTAATGATTATTACTGGTAGCTCCCTTGACAATTATATAAGCTGATAATTTTTTAATAACTTTCCGTCGATTATATTAAATACGATTAAAACTTGACAACGTTGCACTTTTTTGAAGTTGGTAGCAGTGCTCGCCTCTGTTGAGCCACGTAGCGACTAGCGTAGTAATAGTAATCTGTGGCGGTAGTTGCAAAACGTAAACATGCCTATTCTAGAGACCTAGATAATCAGAGATGCGACATTGAACCTCATGGCCTGATTGGCTGCCTAATCACGTGGTTATAACGCCATTTTGCTTCCCTATAATTGCATTTTATTGACAATCAGTGGTACGTATAATGCACATTTGTATAATGTTAATGGCAATTTATTGGTGAAAACAATAATAGAAAAATATCTACAGTGATTTTATTTAGGAAACACTTACTCTTCCCCCTTCTTCTCCTTGCAACTTAACCTCACTCTGTCAATTTCTCTCACTTTATAAGTCTTTATACTTTATACTCTAAATGGAAGCAACATGGCGGATAATCGGAATAATCGCGATTAGATTGCGATAGCTCGATATATCTAACCTGACCTGACCGTCAATGTCGCATCTCTGTTATCTAGGACTCTAGCCTATTCTGGGTAAGGCTAGGGTAAGGTTACATTAGGTTTGTTCTCTGTTGCTGCACTGTGAACTGGTGCAGTAAGTTATGCACTTATTGCACCAGTTCAGCAGTGCAGCAACAGAGAACAAACCATCGCCAACGCTGCGTTGCCACATCTACCTACTCGCGAACTATCAACTGGGGGGTCCGTCGCGGGAGTTTAACAGAGTTCTTTTCAATGATGATATCGTTTTGTGTGACGGGCTTCCTATTTAGTTTATTTAGTTTATTTAGTTTATGTAGTTTGTTACTTATACTTTGAGTTTGCATTTCTATTGGTCTTAGTGCGTGATGTGACTCTATCCTCGAACATTGGACTTGATTTATCCTTGCCAGTCAAGATAAGTTTTTAGTTATAAGTTATTAGTGGTCTTTCGATTTTTGTCAATGGATAAACTTTCTTCTTACTGAACAATTCTTGTTAGATAGACGTCTTTAGTTATAAGTTATTTAGTGTGAACCGGATTCTTAATTACATTACTTTATAATTTTAGTTTAGATTTGTTATTGCCATTCTGTATTATTCAAATTGTTAGTTTCTAATTGCGTCTTTTGAATTATATATATCAGTTTATTTAGGGTCATGTGCGCGTGATCACCTTTGTACTTTTCGCACTAATCATTCTATGTCAGCGTGATACTTTCTACGTCACTCGTGTTTTTATGTATATGCTATTCATCTTATTGGAGCTCGTAAATTAATTTTGAGTTTTGAATTTGTTGTTAGTTATTACTTTTATTAATTTTGATTATGGATATTTGTGTTTAGAATTTTTCTGTATAATACTGCCTGATATAGTCTTTTGTATCATTTAAATCTTATGTTCATAATTATTATTATTACCATATGAATGGCGTATATTTAGAGAGAGCTGGTCGATCTCTTGGGCGTCCCTGCTCGAGGGGGACGCTTTGGATTTCGACATGCGTTTCGGTCGTACCTGCCATATTTATTATGCGTTTATTAAGTTATGATTTGATGTCATTAATAGTTTTGCAATCCTTTTATTTTGTGATCATCTTTAGGAAATCTTATATCCGTTTACTATTTGGAATTATACGTTACTTCTAATATTTAGGAATTATAGATATCTCGTGTGTGCTTTGTTTATTACTTTTATGTTTTGATGGCATTAATAGTTTAGTAATTCTTCTATTTTGTGATCAATTTTAGGAAATCTTATTTCCGTTTAATATTCGGGATTATACGTTAATTCTAATGTTTTTGAATTATAGATATCTCGTGTTTGCCTTGTTTATTATTTTGAATTCCATTCGTTGGAACATGCCACTGACGTATTTATGGCGATGTTTATATCGTTATCGGATTTCGCCGTATTCATAACTACGATTCTTATTATTGAGCTTTGTGATTGCTAGTTTCTTGCGCTCAGTGGCAATGTTTACATTGTCATTGGAATTTTGGATTTCGCCGCTAATAATATTTCTCTTAAACCTGACTTATGGATCTTGATGATTTGGAATATATTCTGATATGCTTATGATACATTTGTGTAGCATTTATAATTTTTGCGTAATAACAGTGTCTTGTTCAAAGATACGTTCTCTTATATTATACCAATTTATGAAAGTGGATTCTCAGGTTTAAGTGAAATTGATATGGAATTTGCTGAGTAATTGTAAACTCAGATTAAATTATATGTATTCCGCTTATTATGAATTCGCCGCCTACGAGCTTTGGTTACCGCTTGGCTATTTATTTGATTCATTTTGATTATATGTATGCAGTTGATATTATGTTTGCCTCTTAGATATTAAATTCTTTATATTTTGCTTATTGTGAATTTGCCGCTTATGAGTAATTGTTAACTCAAATCAAATCAAATCAAATTAAATTAAGTTGTATGTATGCCGCTTATTACGAATTCGCCGCTTATGATGTTTCAAATTGTAACATGAGTACTTGTTAACTCAAATTAAGTTGTATGTATGCCGCTTATTACGAATTCGCCGCTTATGGTGTTTCAAATAGTAACATTAATTATTATGGAGCTTTGGTACTCCTCTTTACCGACGATTTGAGAATGAGATACTTTGGATTTCTACAAGAGGGCGCCTCTCTTCCCCCCTGAGTGGCCCCCATTTTATATCTTGTTGTACGCGTAGTACTGTGGCTCCCACTGGAGCCAGATATCCATCGGGGGTTTAAAGAAGAAGAAGAAGAAGAAGAACTATCAACTGCTGTTTCAGTCTAATTTCGATCGCTTTAACTCGTAATATATTTGTTATTAGGTGGTGAATACGTGTTTTCTTCCGTTCTAAATGTTCGCATTAATTTACTGTACGCGTCGGCAAGTTTTTTGAGCGTTTATCTTTGGAAGATATCAAAGAAAATTGCGATCAATCATCGATTTCAACCGCTTTCTCCATATAACCCCATGTAAAACGACGCATTTTTGGAAAATAATATCTCAGCTCCTGGATGGTAAATAAATCTGAAATTTATTCCACACATGCAGTACATCCTATACTATCATATATATTTTTTACAAACAAAAATCTTTGGTTGAGTCTAACGCTCCAACGTCCTTAAACGTGTCGTGACGTGTATGTGTATCTGTGTGTCCGCGGTGTTGAGCTCGGGAAACCGTGGGTACGCTACGCCCAAGGAACTGCGCGGATCACTTTCCCCTGCGGCCTGGATCTGTTCCTCTACGTACCGATCACCTTTCCCTGAACAAGAACAAGCCGCGTATCGTGATGGGAAAAAAGCGAACGAGGATGCGTTCGCATCGAGAGCGTAAATTGACGCGCACCAGTCGCCAGTTAACGCCAATCGAACGTTGCTCTCTTCCCAATAGGGTTTTTCTCCGACCTATGAAACTGCAGGCGGAAATCGCCGCGCGAAAAGGGTGTTTCTTCGTGCGTCCCGCCACCGTTTGCGTCCCGCGACGCTCTTCTGCCGAGCCGAGAGAGTGCCGAGAACAAAAACACGTGACAACCGAACGCGCATGTCAATTGTCGTCACGCAGGTGTCGTTTGTGGGTGTTTACGACAACTAATCGGATCTCTGATCGGACTGATCAGTGGCACTCAACCGCTAGACTTTCTAAATTTCCCTAGACTAATCCGGATCAATGATCCCTGTCTCACAGCATTGATCCCATGGTGGAAGAAAGCTTGACGGAAAAAGAAGCACATTATAATTTTATTGAAAGGTAATTCCAGGTAATCCTCTTTATTTTTCATAAATAATTGTACGAAATATAAAATAAAGTTAGTAATAATAATTGTAAATGTATTTATTGTAATATTTTTTGTCTAAACATTGGATTCCTTTTCGTAAAATTAATCTATTCCAAAGTTTGAGGTTATATTGGAAAAGTATAAAATTAATAAAAAATATTTTATTGTTAGATAAAAATTGGCTTAAAAATAAAAATATTTTATTGTCTTTAATTGTTAATTGTTATATCAAGTTAATTTTTATATTAAGTAAATAAGCTATATTAAGCAATATTAATTAACATGTTTGAAAGTATTTTTAATTAAAACAAATAATCTTGAAAGTAAAAAAAAGTTGTATATATGTGGCAGTTAATAATAATAGTTATATTTTACGTACTATTTTTATTTATCTTATATTTATTAATTTTTAAAAAGAGATTATCAATTGAATATACATAATATATAAAGGTTTTATTTGTTAAAATATTATTTTAATTCTTTCTTTGGATGAAAGAGTAATAAGTAATATAAAAATATATACTTTTTTAAATAATTTCCAATTATATGAAATTCGATATTTATATTGTGTGTAATAAATTATAAATGTAGATAAAAATATGCAATCTGTAATTATTCATGTTACAATATGAAAATAAGAATTGATTTATATCTGCAGAAAATAAAAAATGGATATGTTTTTAATATGGGATATTATTTTTAATAACGATGAGGAGAATAATGAGGACAATAATGATTGGGAGATAGTACACCTAAAAGAACATCTAAAAATCAATAATTTCTTTGAAAATGTTCTTTTTTATTCTTTAACAGGTAATAATAAAATTGTATGCGTTATTAATTTTTGTGTACTTTATATTTATAATAATATTGCGATATTATTTTATTATAGATTTTAAATCACATTTTCGTGTTCAAAGAAATACTTTTGAGCAGTTGATACAAACTTTTGGATTAGCTCTATTGGACAATGATGATTCTCCTAAATTACCACCAGCTAAGCAACTTGCTATTGCCTTATGGATTTTTGGCAATCAAGAAGTTTATAGGTTAGTACTTAAAAGATTAAACTATAATGCCCGTTTCTACCAACGTCGATTTTAACTTTAACCTTAGATTAACTCACTCTTTGTCTCTTTCTAACTGTCACCATTAGAAAGAGACGAAAAGTGAGTTAACCTAAGGTTAAAGTTAACCGACGTTGGTAGAAACGGGCATGAGACTGTTAAGTTTAAAGTCATATATACTATTCAAGTAAGAATTATCTAATTTTTGAAAATTATTATCTCTGATTTGTACAAGAAATAAAAAATATTTTGAGTTGTAATACTTTTCTTAAGGGAATTATACGATATACATATAGAAAAGTTTATGAATAATAGTTTTATTTTTTATGCATATTTTTTTTAAGTTTTTGTTGCTGCATTGAAAATGTTTTCTTATTTCAGATCCGTTGCAGATTTCTAATATAACCTCAAACTTTAGAATAGATTAATTTTACGAAAAGGAATCTAATGTTTAGACAAAAAATATTACAATAAATACATTTACAATTATTATTACTAACTTTATTTTATATTTCGTACAATTATTTATGAAAAATAAAGAGGATTACCTGGAATTACCTTTCAATAAAATTATAATGTGCTTCTTTTTCCGTCAAGCTTTCTTCCACCATGGGATCAATGCTGTGAGACAGGGATCATTAATCCGGATTAGTCTAGGGAAATTTAGAAAGTCTAGCGGTTGAGTGCCACTGATCAGTCCGATCAGAGATCCGATTAGGTGTCGTAAACACCCTGTGATCAAGAGCGAACGGATCGGCGTCGGGTATCCGTGGTGACCGCGACCTGCACTTTTTCCTCGCAGAAAACCGAAAAACGAACAATCGGAACAATATCCTTTCTTGCTCTGTCGTCTTTGACGGGTGTTCGCCTGGATTACCCCAACTCGTCGATTCATCGTTCCTTCCCTTTCTAGGTTAGAGCGGTTAGAGCCTTGTCTCTGTGTTATACCGGGTGTTCCGCAAGTATTATCAAGTATCTTAACGATATTTTGTACGACCGATGCTTTGACGAGTTTCCGCATCAATCCTGCGGGAAGAATTAATTTATTTTCTTAATTATTATTAACTATTGAACTTAGAGTAAAATACATCTACAAATTTATCTGTCACGTTTGAATTTTATGTATATATGTAAAAAAATTAGATTTCGAATTTACGATTGTTTAAAAGTTCATGAATTTGCTATTAATCTTTAAAGTATCAATACTCTTAAATGACTTTAACGAATAATCGGAAACTATTTTGGTCAAATTGATACCTTGATCAATCAATCGCTAATTGTTTATATTTTTCTATCCCGAATCTAGATAGAAACAAATTAATCTCAAAAAATCAGGATGTCTGTAACCGAGGAGAGGATTCAGGAGCTAAACATGCGTTTTATGGACTTTATGAGTAAGCCGGAGAACGTCGAAGCAGCTACAAAGGAGATTTACGAAGACTTGTTAGACGAGGTTTTGATGGGTTTTGTTTTTGATGTACACCGCACAACCAAGACTGGCAGTTCCGACGTTGAAGAAGGCATTCCCGATGACAAGTCCTATGCTATTGTCGGTACGTAGAAACGTAACAAACTTTTAGTGACTTAAGGAGAGTTTTATTTGAATGCAGCAATCGAGAAGATGGGTTATTTATAATTCTACATACAGGGAAGGAATTTTTTGCAAATTCCTTTCGTTCTCTGTTTTAGATTCGCCCGGCCTAGATGTGTTCGGGCAGCATCCAATGAAGAAATCCCAGGAATGCAATTGTCCGAATTGTGAACGTGGCGTGGCAGCCTGCAGATTTGCTACTCATTTGGCAAAATGTATGGGCATGGGTAGAAACAGCTCGCGTATTGCATCGCTTCGCATCGCAAACAACTCCAAGGATCTGAACAACTACGGTGGCGTATTGAGTGACGATGACGATGACGTCGACTGGAGCTTGACCAACGACGGCGGCAATAAACGCAAACGTCCTCGCAAAGACCGCAACGGCGTGAACAAACGTTCGAGCAAGCAGCAGAAGCAACAGGGCAGTGCCGGTGCCAGCGCTGGTGGTAGCGGCTTACAAAGGAACGGCGACAACGCTGTCATCGGCGGCGGCGGCGGTGGTAGTGACCACAATGTGCACAGCAGCAACGAGACCTCTCCGTCGAATTACGAAAACATGTCGCTTGTGGACAAACGGGCGCTGCTTACGCAGATTTGCGGCGTCGTGTCCGAACACACGAAAAAGTTGTGCACCAGATCGGTACGCTGTCCCCAACACACCGACGAACAGCGTAGGGAAATACGCGCCAATCTCGAGTCCAACGGCCAGGACAATCTGCATGTCGACGTAGACACGTACGAGGAAAACGACAGTCAGAATCTGCGGGACACACTGACGAGGTGGGATCGGGAAGGTTCGAGTCACTCCAGTCCAGCCGACTCTGCCTCGACCACGTCAACCTCGTCGATCAGCCGGAAACGGGAGACCAAATCCAAGGGTAAGGGAAAGGCCTCGTCGAAACGTGACCGCGGTTCCCCGATCTCGCAAGGAGACTGAGGGAAGAAGGGTCGATCTAGGAGTGTTTCTCATTCTGGAAGTGTTCTTCGTTCCAGGTTCACTTCTCGGCGGCAGAGAAATATTGTACGATAATGATGCTACGAATTTTGTACATAGATTGAAGGGAGAGTTTAATTCTAAATATTACCTACGGCGTCCTTTTGTAATTATTATTTTTAAGAAAATAAATAGCAACAAATTGCAGA
Organism: Harpagoxenus sublaevis; assembly: GCA_030770355.1. Lineage (NCBI taxonomy): Eukaryota > Metazoa > Arthropoda > Insecta > Hymenoptera > Formicidae > Harpagoxenus > Harpagoxenus sublaevis. Next base: position 109,380 of record JASTWR010000384.1, on the reverse strand, counting down.
AAAAAATGTAAGTAAAACACTTTTACTATTTTCGACCTGGACATCTTACTTATAGCCTCCCAGATATCATAAAACTTGCTGTATTTCCAGCTTTCAGAAAGTTATGTTGTTTAACGCGTCAATATTTGTTTACACATTCTCGCTTTTTTTATTTTTATCTTTCCAATAATTATGAAAATAATTGCAATGGAACATGTTGATTGGCAGGAAAGGAAGTAAATCGCCAAAATAAAAGAGTATTATTTCTCTAATCCGCAAACATGCGCAGTGAAGATTGTAGACCCGGACATTACAAGTTGCCTCCTCGTCATTTTTATTTTTTAGCGTCTACCACTATGTGTTGCGTCCAGTTGCGTCTGACGGCTCGCACGTTTATGCATATATAGTCATATATATATATATATATATATATATATATATATATTATATATATAAAGTACGCGTTTATGGTATAAAAGATTAATTAAATAAAAATACTGAAGATCTACGTCGAGAGACTACTCTTTGTGGAAGATATGTTCGACATTCCGGTTATTATAGGAATAACAAAATTAAAACTGCTCGAAGAAATGACGATAAATAATTGAAACTGAAAGGAGGAGGGCTCATATATATATATATATATATATATATATATATATATATATATATATATATCGCCTGTTTATCCTGTAACTCTAATTAATCCCATTTTTACCATCAACGCTCCTATGTCACTTGGATGTTTGGGCATTACGACAAAAATGATGAAAACTCTTTGAATCCAAATTAATTCTGTAGATTTCATCATAAAAAAAATTCTGTCTAAGTTTCAAGCTGTTTAGGAAGCTTGTTGTTGAGAAATTAAATAATAAAATCACACGTAGTCTAAGGGCAAATGAGGATACATTATTATATCTCAGTGAAAAATGATGAAAAAAATATGAAATTTTGCAAGCAGAACGAGTAAGACTATATAATTATCTACACCAATTTTTAGCTTTATTATAGAACTCTTTTTTTTTATTTAATAATGTTTCAGAAAAATTTCTCGGTTTGGTTAGGTTAGCCGAAAAGTACGCTCAATACATACTTACATACGCTCAATACGTGCATGTTGTCAAAGTCAAAAAGTGATTTAACTTTAGAAATTGATTGTACATAAGCATTTTAACTTTTGACAGGGAAAATATACCTGTACCGCCCAAACATCCTTAATTACATATCGTTTTCTTACATTTTCGTGTGTTGTGTTTTGTTATGTTATATTATGGTATGTAAAATAAAAATTAAGGTAGTTAGGTCCGTGACAATACTGTCAAAAAGTGAATGATAGACAAATGACATATAACAAAAAATTAATGTTTATTCCGCCAATAATGCTTAACCAAAAAAGAATATATTTATCTCGACAACAATTATTGGCAATCAATACATAATAGCTTCACGTTTCAACCCAGGATTTGGGTCCTTATCAATAAGTGATCTAACAAACAAATAAATATAGCATGGGGTCAAATAACATCGTCAATAGTTAAAATTGAAAAACTGTAACAGAAAATAAATTTTCTGTAGTCAATACGAAATTTAAAGAGCGAAATAAAAATCAAATTACCTGATGAAGAAAAGAGAACCATCATCAACACATTCTCAGTCTACTGCTTATGAGATTTTGACAGAAACATCATACATGAAATGCTACAAATTATACACAAAAATAAGTATGATGTCGTAGCAAAAAGAGTAAAAAAGAGAGTACTTATTTACACGGAGAATGTCCAACGATGCCACCAATTCATATTGCGTAACATACTAGCGAAAATTGCAGTATTAGAATGGTATGCTCGAAACATCACAATTTTAGAGCAGCGAAACAGTTCATGTTCGCACGATGGAAGTTAGGAACAAACTGGACGGTCTCACACATGTTTAAAAATTAGAAAAACAATCGAAGGTTGTAAGAGTACACAACGTAGAATACAAACAATTATACATTCCAGATGACGTTGTCGTATATGGAATTTAAGTTATCCATGTCTTTTTTGAGATTAATAGTATCTGAATATTTTTTTATTAGAAACATTTCCGCAATTTCTCTTTTTTTAGTATTCTTTTCCCTGTGCAGTATCTCAACCTCAGACCATTTAAAATCATGACCGTAGGAAACACGATGTTTGCTGACGACGGAATGCTTACAGTCGTCTTTATGTTGTTACAATGTTCATTAATACGCGTTTGTAAGTAACGTTACGTTTGTCCGATGTAGGACGCTACAATTATCGCAGTTAATTCTGTAGTCTAATTCGGTAGAATGATCCTTATCAGGTCCTTTTCCCTTTTAATGATCACATCTAATTTTTTGGGGATTGTGTGAATGGTATCGAGGCCGATGTTGTTAAATGTGAGACGTATATCTTCGCCAAGACCTTTAACATACGGTAGTACAACGCATCTACGTGGATCGAATAAATTAATAGGTGTGCTATCAAAATCCCGTTTATCACGGTTGTTTTATTCTAATATTGATATGCTTATTTATGAGATCGATTGGGAAGGAATTGTTTAAAAGTATTTTTGTAACAATATTAATGTTAGATTCATGGAAGCTTTTATATCAGACAGTACAATAGCTTGATTGAAAAGACTCGTGATAGTATTGACCTTATATTTTAACAGGTGATTAGAAAAATAGTTGATATACCGTTCAGAAAACGTGGATTTTCTGTACCAATTTGTGATCAAACGATTTCCATCCCTGATGACCACGGTGTCAAGAAACAGGAGAGAATTGTTATTTTCCAATTCATAGGTGAACTTTAGTCGTGGGTGATAGCTGTTAAACACATCAAGTATGTCGTTTAATCTTACCTTAGGTATTATGGCGAAGATATCGTCTACATACCTACGGAAAAACTGAATTTCGAAATCCAGTGCACTAAGGCAATAAGTCTCCAAGTCCTTCATTACAATGTCAGAAGCTTTTGGAGAAAATGGAGAATACATAGGACTGACAAAAATTTGCTCGTAAAATTGCCCATTGAAGCACAAACTTGTAGAGCTTAATATCAAATCAACGGCGTGGAGAAACTGAGGTAGAGAGAATTTCGTGTGTGGAGAAATAATGTGCCATCGTTTCTCGATTCCCTATAGAACTAATTCTTTTGGAATATTCGTGAAAAGTGAAGTAACATCAAGGGAAACGAGGACCTGGTCAGCATTGATCGTTTCATTTTTAATTTTTGCAAACGACCAGCTATCTTTAATGTACGATTTATGTTTATGTAAAGACTCTTGTAAAATCGTATGTAAGTAACAGGCTATATGTTATATAATGGGCTTCTAACAGCCGAGACAATAATGCGTAAAGGAAAACCCGCTTTATGAACCTTTGGCAGTCCGTAACAGCGTGGAAGATTACCGTTAGTGCACTTTAAACGATAGTAGGTGGGATCATCTATAATATTATTATCATACCATGATTTAACTAGTTGATTGAGTTTTGTGATTAATTGCTTTATGGGATCTTTTTTTCATTTTATATAAGTCGATTCATCATTGAGGAGATCAATCATTCGGTTGTTGTAATCAGTTTTATTCATAATAACAGTGATTTTGCCCTTATCAGCTTTAGTGAAGAATATATTCTGATTGTTTTGTAAGAATTTTTTGCAGTTGTTAAACTCCTTTAGAATATAACGGTCTATGTATTTCATGTGATGATTCTTATTGAGGAAGAGTTGTAAGGAATTCGCTACCGAGCTTCGTATCGCGTTTATAGCAGCTGGAGGTATTTTGGCAAACAATTGGCAAACAATACATAATAGCTACTCAATGACATATAACATATAGTATTTGGCTGGGATTGTCCGCGTTATGCATGTGTGTGTAAGAATCTCATATGACAGATATATTTACACTATAATATGTGCTATTAGATCTTCATATGTCAGCTATCATATACGTCCACCACTATCAGAAATTACTTGAGAAATTGTGTAGGTACTTTATTATCAATTGCTTCGAAACTAGACGGTCAAAGGTCTTGTATTTTTGTAAGCATATTTTTACAAATCTCTTCTATCGTCTTCTTGTTTTGCATAAAAATCGTAAGAGTAGTTTGATTATTACAATTAAAAACGTACGTGATATTAGAAGCCGTTTTCGTACCTGTGACACATATCATATGTAAAAAGTACTAACTTTGATTTTAATTATCTCAACTTCGGTACGGTCAATCTTTTTCTAATTGCACAGGCGTGTAAATCGTGTTTACATTAACATGCTGTTTAAATTTTATTAAATTCCTAAGAAAATGGGTTTACGGACTAACTACCTTTAGTATCAAAACATTCTTGTTAATTTTGATATTCTGATAATGACCGGAATGTCGGACACAATTTTTGGTAAGATTACGATTTCCTAGGCTTCTTCAATTTAACGATAGTTTCTGGTAGTATTTTCTTACAACGAACAAAAATTATATAGGTTTTGTAGGACCAACTGCTCTAGTTTTCGAGATATGCATCGTTAGAGTTAAAAATAAATAATATGAACTTTTACACTACGCGGAATGCAGGATATTCCAGGTACGAACCCTTACTGTGGAAATATTTTTCGCAATAAATTCTTAGTTATATTTAGATACCTGTAGAATTATAAAGTTAAATCGAGTCGATTTAATCAGGAGGGAGGAAGGGGATTTTTAATACTATACTCCAACAGGAGCTGTGTTGTAAGTCTGACAAACTTATAGCTAGTCGGCGCGCAGTTTTCTAATGTTAGAAAAATAATATGTGTATACACAGAAATATCTATATTAGGCTACTAAAATCTGAGCTTGGACCTTAAATGTGGCAGTCTTTCGATATGGATTGATACCAAAGCAGTCCTTTTTCACTTAATATTGTAACGGAATTTAAGTAACGGAAAGATCCTATTATATGTATACATTCGATCCTGGCTCTCGTATATTCCTCGATTAAAAAGAAGATTCCCCGTTTAAAGGGAGAAGTGGGTATTAAGAAGTAAATTCCCCGCGATTGAAAGGAAGGAGAGAGAGTTTAGAGAAAAAGGAACACTATATAGAGATGAGAGGTTTTGTGTCATATAGGAGGTTTCTTAAATGTTTGGCATAAGACTTAATCTTATTGCTGTGTCTCAATCTTTTTCAAGTTATATGACACAAAACCTCTCTGATCTTATTATATAGTTTTACATTTTTCTAATGTTACAATCTGTAGCATACAAACTATGATATTAAATCTAAAAAGCAAAATGTTTAGGAATTTTTTTAAACCCCGGATTAACCCCGGACATTCGCATATAATTGCCCCGGACACATTCGAAAAATCCCCCCGGATGTCTTCGGTCCCCTAAAAAAGAGAACGGATGCAAGCCCTCACATTTGTGTTATACAACCTAAAAAAGATTGTAGACACGGCGATAAGATTAAGTCTTATATCCAAACATTAAAAAGTCTCCCTGTACCATTCCCCGGAATCATTCTTAATATATCTTTTCAAAATTATTTGGGTAAATATGTAGTATTAGGGAGCCACCCCAATGACCTTGACCTTGACATATGTTGTCAAGGTCACCCTCTTGAGTGACCTTCAGAAGGTTTTAGCAGGCAGTCGTTGTTTATTAAAAAGTTATTAACAAAAAAAGTTTGAAAAATATAGCAGTTATTTTGAGTATTGAAAGGCATAAACGACTAATATGTATGTGGAAACTAGTACTATTTAAAGCAGCGAATTGTTGGTATATTGAATAGTCCTGGCTCTCGTCTCGTATATTTGTTAAATGCAGAGAATAGTTGGTATATTGAAAAGTATATATACAATTTTATGTAGTAGAAAGCGTGAATATACAAAGAATTCTCTGCTTTAATCATGGCAAAAGCATGTTAAAGCTTTGTTAAAGCAAATAATAGTTGGTTATTAACAAAACAAGATTCAATGACCACTTTCAACGACCAACTATTATCTGCTTTAACAAAGCGTATAAACTATTATAATGTATACCAGTTATGGATTAAAAAGTTATGGATATACATTTTAATAGTTTATACGCTTTGTTAAAGCAGATAATAGTTGGTCATTGAAGGTGGTCATTGAACCTTGTTTTGTTAATAACAACTATTATCTGCTTTAACAAAGCTTTAACATGCTTTTGCCATGATTAAAGCAGAGAATACTTTGTATTCACGCTTTCTAATTCATAAAATTGTATATATACTTTTCAATATACCAACTATTCTCTGCTCAGTTTCGGTCCTGCGGTGTAGCTAAGTTCCGACTCTCGCATTAGCGATTGAAATGTGATAGATGTCACGTATCACACGTCAATCGCTAATGCGAAAGTCGGAACTTAGCCACACCGCAGGACCGAAACTGAAAAGGTAGTAGTTACCCGCGAAACTTTGACTTAACAAAACTCGTATAATTTATAAGATAAATATGTTATATCATACATCGTTATATTCCTTAGAAAGAACACTACAACTTTTATTATATCGAAATATTCACATTACAGTGAAAAGTTATGCATACTACTCCGTTCTCTAACATAGACAATTTTTATAAGCAATCACTATGCTCACAATAGAGTTTAATTAAAACCATTTAATTTGATATTATATTTGTTGGTCTATCTCCTGTAGTTTGCGAGATAAAATGGGGTAGCCACTTATACGCGGACACTCATATACTTTTTCCAATAAATTTGGCGATCTTTTGACCGAACAGCACAAAAACGCTGCCAAGAAAAAGAGCCAACATAAAATAGAAAATGTCAGACGAGAGTAAACATTCCAACGATGATAATGGAAAGGTCAGCGAGAACAATGGAAAAAAGAAAATAAGCATATCTTAAACCGTTATCATTTTCAAAATAAGATTTTACAAAAGGAGTACTTGTGAAAAGGATAAAGAATAAACAGAAAAGAGAACCCTGGCTGGGCAAATTGAAATCTCCTTTTGTACTCATGCTGCTCATGCATGAACTATATTCGTTGAATAAGTGGCCAATCTCACGGACTAGAGCTGAGACACTATGCAAATTCCTGTGACCAAGTTAGACTAATATAAATCGGACTTAAATTAACAATATACAACATCTGTTATATATAAATGCTACATGTATATGTATATGTAATAGAGTGGAACGATTTGTTTGACTCTATTTTGACGCCATGTCAGATATGGATTTTCAGAAAAAGCGTGAAAAATGATGAATTTTCGTATAAAATAAAAGAAATTGAATGAAAATATACCCCCCCCCCCCCCGTAAAAATTGGTAAAAATTGAAAAATTTGCTTTAGCGCCGTTAATGCCTGAAAATGTCGTATTTATTCATATTTCTTGTAAAATACATAAGGTAAACGTCCCAGTGACCGGACACGTACGACGTACATGTATACGACATGTACGTCGTACTTTGTATGCATTTCGTATACAAAGTACGACGTACATGTCTGATCACTAGGACGTTTACCTTACGCTGTATAACTAAAAATATTTTTTCCTTGTTTCCCTGTTTGTTCGGTTCATTCTAATTTCTAACCGAACAGATATTGAAATAAAATAGAAAACTAAAAATATCGAATTTTTCAATTTTCACCGATTTTTACGGGGGAAGAGGGGGGGGGGGTCATTTAATTTTTTTCTTTTTACCAAAATTCATCATTTTTTACGCTCTTTCCAAAAATCCGTGTCTGGTATGAGGTTCAAAAATTGCTCTACTCTAATGTGTAATTTTGTATTTGTTACCAAATATTGGTTTTTTACCTTATCTTAGAAACAAATGTTAGTATCTAAAATAAGTCATCAAATTTATTAATTATATATTAAATTTGATGATAGAGGTTAAGGGGGGAACCTGAATTAGAATTAGAATTAAAAATAATGCAGCAAAACCAGTTCCACGAAGACTTGCTGTATGGGCCCTGTATTGCAGATTAGCCTCTGACTGCTGTAAGTACCCAAAAAGTTACAGAATTCCTGACCGTAAACTTTAAACGTGTTTTTCTCGACACTACATTTTTCGAATTCTCGTACAAGATAGAGAAAAATCTATTTGACTAATCGACTGAATCCAAGATTTTTTAGTTACATAATTATATTCTCTTCTATGTGAACCTAAGAGATTTATAAAAAAATTGAATTTAACAACTTTTTTTAAGCAATTAAGTTAAAAACTTTTGGCGAAAATCGTAACTTTTTTTTCAAAGTTTTACAATTTGTTTAATTTTCGATATTTAAAAAGTTTTTTAGGTTTACATAGAAGGTAATTACATGAAAATTAAGAAATTTCTTTGGTTTTTTGTTACAGACACAAATTACGCACGCTAGATTGTACTAGGACGCGAGGCGTAAATATTGCTAAGCATTTTATATTAAAGATCAATATTTTTGTATAAAAATTTTTTTTTTAATGTCAAAATGTGTACTAAAACACCCCAGAAGTTTCGAAAAGATTCGTTTTATTTGAACCGAGAAAAAAATCGCAAAAATCATGCTTTTCTTAGCGTTCTAATTACAGGTTTCCCCCTTAATGAATTTATACATATATTATACAGGGTGTTCCAGACCTCACGTATAACCCGTTACAGGGTTTGACAGATTCCTGAGATTATTTGGAGGCAAAAATCCTAATGCCAAAATGTCGAGGCTGCTACAGTATTTGAACGGGAAAGGTTTAAAGTTGACTAATCAGCTTGTCTAAATTTCGCGCTCTCAGGGATGTCGCATATCGAAACGGCTCTTCCACACTTCACTCAACTCGATAGAAATATTTGAAATTATTATTTCTTTTATTTTTTCGTGCACTATTCTCAAGACTGACTTCGTAAATTGTTGTACGAAAACAGGATACATGTCGAATTGCAGAGTATTCATGTAAAGCGTGCCGCGGACAAATGACATTTAATTCTCATAATCGGTACAAAGTATGATGTGCTGCATAAAATGTCGATTAGGAAAAAAAATATTATTGAGAAAAAAAATACTATAAATACTACCATGTTTGGAAATAATTTAAAAAATAGTTTTATTAATTTTTTTGAAGAAGTACGTTTTCCAGAATGTAGACAAATAAATTATAATGTAGTTTTGCGATTGCTGTATTGCGTGCGAGAAACAGACTTTCTAGAGCCCAACAGACAAATTAATGTTGTCGTTGAACGTTGCATTCGTACGATACAGAACGAAGAAGTGGTCTTCCAAACTGTGAACGATACATTGGCTGTCATTGAATGGAAACCGATCTTGAATGTAGTTTTGCAATTCTACACATAGCAACAGCAAAAAAGATGCGCTAACTTTTATTAAAAATTTAAGAGAGCGAATATCGAGAGCGTATCGATAGTCGTGAAGAGTTAGAAGGAAGAATGATTGAAGCATTCGCGACCGTGACGGCAGAAATGCTGCGTAACGCGCAGCAAAGTTTGATTCGGCGTGCGCGATTGTGCATCCAATGAGGCGGTGGACATTTCGAACATCTTCTGTAATAGGTACATAATATTAATTTTTTGTTTAAACTTTTAATAAAAGTTAGCGCATCTTTTTTGCAGTTGCTATGTGTAGAATTGCAAGACTACAATAATTCAAGATCGGTTTTCCATTCAATGACAGCCGATGTATCGTTCACAGTTTAGAAGACCACTTCTTCGTTCTGTATCGTACGAATGCAACGTTCAACGACAACATTAATTTGTCTGTTGGGCTCTAGAAAGTCTGTTTCTCGCACGCAATACAGCAATCGCAAAACTACATTATAATTTATTTGTCTACATTCTGGAAAACGTACTTCTTCAAAAAAATTAATAAAACTATTTTTTAAATTATTTCCAAACATGTTAGTATTTATAGTATCTTTTTTCTCAATAATATCTTTTTTCTTAATCGACATTTTATGCAGCACATCATACTTTGTACCGATTATGAGAATTAAATGTCATTTGTCCGCGGCACGCTTTACATGAATACTCTGCAATTCGACATGTATCCTGTTTTCGTACAACAATTTACGAAGTCAGTCCTGACAATAAAAATAGTGCACGAAAAAATAAAAGAAATAATAATTTCAAATATTTCTATCGAGTTGAGTGAAGTGTGGAAGAGCCGTTTCGATATGCGACATCCCTGAGCGCGCGAAATTTAGACAAACTGATTGGTCAACTTTAAACCTTTCCCGTTCAAATACTGTAGCAGCCTCGACATTTTGGCATTAGGATTTTTGCCTCCAAATAATCTCAGGAATCTGTCATTAACGGGTTATACGTGAGGTCTGGAACACCCTGTATACCTATACCTAATAATTGTATTAATCCATTTTATTATATTAAGAAATTTGGTTGTAATTATTAATAAAGTTAATTGGCAATTTGTAAGTTGCGTTATTTATTTGATAGAAGCTTTTGATAGAATATAAAGCTTTTCCAGCACATTTCCCGTCCCTTACCCGCAAAGATCTAGTGATCTTTTGTTCTGGCATTTTTATTATATAAATCTTTATTGTAATCAAATAAATATATGTATGTAATCGAGGCGTAAAACAGCATTAAATTACTGCATATTTGTCCGTAAGATTTATTCTTTCAATTTGTAAAACTAAGTTTGAAGTTGACTTGAGTCTTATTGCAATTTTGATTTACAACCTATTAATAACGTTTTACTATAATAAAATAAAACAAATTATAGTGTACTGTTTGAAAAAAATATAAAAATTTTTATTTTATATTTTGTAAAAAAATATAATATACCGATAAAACCGATAAACATCTGGAAAGAAATATGAGCACCTTATTTGGAGTATACTTCAAGCGCGCGATGGATATAGTTAAGGGAGGAACCTGCTATAGAACGCTTGAAAAAGAATAATTTCTTGCGATTTTTTTCTCGGTTCCAATAAAACGAATCTTTTCTAAACTTCTGGGGTGTTTTAGTACACATTTTGACATTAACAAAAGAATTTTTTTATACAAAAATATTGATCTTTAATATGAAATGTTTAGCGATATTCACAACGCCTTTTTTTCATTCTCGTACACTCTAGCGTGCGTAATTTGTGTCTGTAACAAAAAAACAAAAACATTTCATAATTTTCATGTAATTACCTTCTATGTGAACCTCAAAAACTTTTTAAATATCGAAAATTAAACAAATTGTGAAACTGAAGAAAAACTGAAGTGAAACTTTTTCTTCAGTCTCACAATTTGTTTAATTTTTGATATTTAAAAAGTTTTTGAGGTTCATATAGAAGGTAATTACATGAAAATTAAGAAATGTTTTTGTTTTTTTGTTACAGACACAAATTACGCACGCTAGAGTGTACGAGAATAAAAAAAGGCGTTGTAAATATCGCTAAAAATTTCATATTAAAGATCAATATTTTTGTATAAAAAATTTTTTTGTTAATGTCAAAATGTGTACTAAAACACCCCAGAAGTTTAGAAAAGATTCGTTTTATTGGAGCCGAGAAAAAAAATCGCAAAAATTATGCTTTTTGAAACGTTCTATAGCAGGTTCCCCCCTTAATGTCATATGCCAGAGTTGCAGCGAACGGATTATAAAGGTCTATCGGCTAAGCCGTAATGCAATTCGATATGGTGAAGATAAGGCGGCGTAGGAGATTAATGAATTAAGCGATATCGGACGTAGTCCGAATGGAACACTTGACAGGGAACGATTCTCGTGCATAACTTGTTCATAATGCTGCTGCAGCGATTTGCGGTAAGAACGGTAATTCCGAAATATTGTAATGACAAAAAGATAAAAAATTACATTGATATAGCAATTATGTGAGATATTGTAGCGAGAGAAAATAAACGAAAAAAATAGCTTTTTAAAATTGTACAATCATGAAATTAGTTCTCACTTGATTGCTTATTTATCTGCTTTCCAGCTTTCAGGCAGAATGCGACACTCACTGTCTTGTGTGCTTGTGTTTTTGTGCAATATTTCCATAGTCTTCTCCATGAGTAAGTCTTCCATAATCTGAAATATCGGAACTAAGTATGATGAGAAGATATAAATTATGCGTGCGTTATACGAATAAAAGCAATTAAAGTTTTTAAAATAAACACGTTTAAACTGAATTCCTATATATGAACAAAATCTGCAAGAATTCTTCTTATACTTCGCCTTTAACGAGATACATAAATTGTATAAAAGAATACGAATAATTTTCCAGGAATATTTTAAATGAGTAAATTGTTATTATTACTTTTAATGCATGAATTTTTATAACAAATTTTCCGGAAATTAAAAATTTGTCCATTGAGAGATTCTACTAAATAGATTTCTACTAAATAGATTTCTATCGAAAACGCATGATGCGCTGTAGTAAATTTAATGATTCATCGTAGTTGATGTAACGAAACATCCTAGCTGGTCACTGCTGGAGCACAATAACTGCGGTAATTCCAACAGCGATCGCATTATCGGCGGAAAAAATGCGAGCCTCGGCGCATATCCTTGGATCGCGAGAATAGGATACAGCATGCCTAATACGCGTGGCACATTAAGCTACAGATGTGGCGGTACAATCATCAGTCGACGATACATAGTTACGGCTGCCCATTGCGTGGTAGATCTACCCGAAAAGTACGTATTAAATATAATTTAAAAAAAAATAAAGAAATTAAACCTTTGCTATACATATACCAAGTGCACGCAGCGTTCAATCAAAGATAATTATTTTTAGTCCTTGAGATGAGAAGGGAGGGACTAAACGTTTCTTCATTAAACTTCATATTAATTTGAGAAATAGGTGACATTGCATGATTTTGCAGTTTGTTATCTCTTTAGAAGATAACTTGAGAATTTTTCATCAGAAAATTATTACATTTCCATAATTTTACTTTTTGTCTACATGGGGATAAATCTAAGTTTCAAGGTGGGTGGAATTCGTTTGGGCGAGCACAACACCCTGACTGATCCTGACTGCGAACAAGGATATTGCGCGGAGCCAGTGCAGGATTTTCTGCCCGAATCGATAATTGTTCAAAAGGATTACAACAATCCTATGTACAAGAATGACATAGCGATAGTACGGTTGAACAAGCCAGTGGTTTACAACGGTGAGTTCACCAATTGATCAGTCTTCATTAATCAACTCCAGTAGATTCATATGCGGCTCTCGAAAGTAAATTTCCTGTTCTTTCTTTACTATTTATACGCACAGAGCACGTGAAACCGATTTGCATGATGAGCGGTAAACTCCTCAGGAAGAACTTCATCGGCGAGACGGCAGAAGTCGCCGGTTGGGGAATTTACGATATCAGTAAGGCATTTAACATTTAAGCTAATCTCAACTAATATACTAATTGTAAGTATTTAAACTTCGTATTTGTTTCGTATCTTTTCCCATCTGGCACGTTGTACTTGAAATTTTTCAAAACAAGATAATTCACTGTAAAGATAGTTTTGTTTTTCTTATTTTTTCGACTGAAGAAGCTACGATTGAAGTGGATCAAAATGTTTTCTGATAAATATTTAACGGCAGTTCTTGAATTTGTGATTGTTGAACCAATTGACCTCATATTTGTTTGGTTTAAATTCTGAATCTTTAGAGGTTTTAATAAGAGATTTACAAGTCACCTCTCGTTATCGATAGATGACCCGAAGCCTAGTACGATCCTGCAAACGGTCAAGCTGCCGATTGTCGAGGTGGATAGATGTGTAATGGCTTTCAGAAGCTATGCGGATGTATCGGGGAACCAGCAGATGTGCGTGGGCGGCGTCCCGGGTCAGGATTCTTGCGGCGGTGACAGTGGCGGGCCCCTGATGAAAGTGGAGAGCCTGGACGGACCTCCTAAATATTACCTCATCGGCATCGTTTCCTTTGGTACAAAGTCCTGCGGTTCCTCCAAGACGCCTGCCGTTTACAGCAGGGTCGCCACGTACACTACGTGGATCTTGAACAACATGGTCCCATGAAGATATTCAGATAGCTCTAATTGTAAAGAAAACAAAACTATAATCTACTTGGCAAACCTTTTATTTCATCGAGATATCGGCGGAGTATTTCGCATTTAGTTTTACTTAAAAAACGCAATCTTTTTTTATTTGGAGTAGTTAATTACATCTGAATCTCGTAATTGTGATGAGGATACTTTTTGGCATTGATATTCTTATTAATATAAAAAGTAAATCTGTAATAAATGCATATTAGACGCGCTATTATTCAAGGTAATTTATAACTGAAACAAAACAGTTGTAAAAATAAAGATTTTTAAATTATAGAAACTCAGAGTTGCAGGATTTTCCTATTCTGCAAACTTTCGACCATTCATGGAAGTAATTATCTCGTAACCGATTGCAAAAATCAGATCCGGTAGGAAACTTTTAATCTCGCAAGATTTCAAACTGTTCAACTGATTTATTTAATTATGCACGGAGGCAATTAACCAGCAAAGACACGTGAAAATTAATTTCAGTCTAAATCAATTGGAATTTTGATTGGACTCAAAACGTATTTCTAAACCGACTTACACGAACTTATATTTATTAAAACTTGAATCTTTGTGGAGACGCGACCGCATCATTCGATCTTTCCGCGAGATTCGTGTCATATATGATATATTGCTGAATACTCGGGGAAGTCACGATGTTTTCCCGCTTCGCATTGCTAGATCTAGATTGCATCGGTTTACACACGCAATATCGTCGAGCCGTTTTTCTTCACGTTCGCTGAGGATTGAATCACTTTTCCGCGGAAGCACGTCAATGCGCTCGTAATCACTTGCAACTGCAGCAATTAAATATGAAATAGTAACAATAGTTTCTTCCGTGAATTTTTAGAATACATGATAAAGCGTTCCCTTAATTCCTTTACGACGTAGAACCTAGAACGAAAGTTTCAGGTCATACGAATCTAATGAAGTTTTTGGAACAAGGCAAATCTGGCAATCGCTGTTTCATTCAATTTACAGATGCATACAGATGCGCGTGCGATACTTTGTGTGCTTTTGCGAGCCAGTGACAGTATAAAATACGATCTGTATCATGCTATTATATATGAATTATGTGTTACAAAGATAACGCGCATATTAAGATAACAGAATCGTTACAGTCAGTTGAAGATTATTAATGACCTCTTAAGATTATTTGATAAAGAGCACGCATTTGCTTACATTGATTTCACAAATCTAACGTCTACAATTATAATCAATACTTCGCTCGATTTCTTCACGGGATCACGTCATTAGATCGATGACGTCGAAGGCTTCCTTGAATCTATATAATCCCCTCTAGGATAACTTTTTTACAATTGCGGAAAGAAGGAGGAAAACCCGACAACAGGATCATGCTTGAAGAGAGGAGCACTTAGATCTTTCAGGAACTCATTTTTAGGATTTTCCAAAAAACACATTATTTTATCATACGTTAGATTCACGATAAATTGGAGTTGAAACAAATAAAAATAGATTTAATTTTATATAAATATTGTATGTACAAGTTTTATTTTAAATTATATAAATTTATAGAGACAAAGTGAGAAGCCGATTATTTATGGTAAATTTACACCGATGGCGAGAAAGTAAGAAAACAATAACGAGGAAAATTCCTATCAGTTGAGTAAGTCAAGAACGAATTGGAGTCAACAGGGGAAGCCCCAATAAACCAGAACTTGTAAGGATCGGCATAATATTTGTAACAATACCGATATACATATAACTGATTAATTAATTTTATATTAATTTTGATGTTATTGTTTAATATTATAACTAATTTTATATTTCTTTAAATATTATTATAATTAGAAAAATTTTTTGCAGTTGTTATAACTAATATATATAATTATATAATAAGCATGTGTGATAAAATGTTGTTACTAATAATTATTACAGGCAATATACATATAATACATGTATATATAGGCAAAATATATAATTATTGAAAAAGTTTTGCTCCACAATTCTAGTCTTTTTTCCTCGAAATACATCTGTAGTTTTATCCAGATAACAGAAATAGAAATTTTTCCCTACCAGTCCGCTCCTGCTAATTAGCTTGGCGCAGCATGTTGACAGAAGTGGTGGGGACAGTTGTTGACCCTGGCTCTGGTCATTCTATCATGAATACTATCGTCAGTTGATGTTCTGGTCTTCGGCAAGACAATCATAAAACGAAAGGAACTGCTGAGACCGAGCGAGTCTTTGTTGTTAAAGTGTGCGGTAATCATCTCTTGGTACTTACTTAGTTAATAATAATGAAGTTGAACAATTCGTCAGGGATGTCGACGACGACCTTCCTGGTGTTCCTCAAGTCTCTGGCGTTGCTGATTGTCGGTATCCATGCGCGTAAGTTAATTTCAAACTATATACAAGACATCAATGTTAGTTCAGGGACAGGGTGAAGGCTAATTAATTCCAATTTATTCGTTCACTCTTCGTATGCTCTTCCGCATTCTAGAGATTATGACAAATATCATAGAGATGCTTAGAAAATATGTCAAATCACCCAGAAGATCTCTCTTTAAATTTCTAAAAGACATTATTCGAATTCTTATGTCGTTTCTGTTGTTTGTACTTAAGAGGCAGAATCACAAAAGAACTTTCATTAGATTACCAAGGTTATTCGATTAACTATAAGTTTATGTACAAAAAAATAACTTTAGGGGAAATGAAGATATATCCAGTAGCTGGATAATTTGCATTACTGTTAGATATTTTTTTCGCAAACCATTTCAAATTTTCCTTTTAAAAGTATAATTGTCATACCTTTTTTTCATCACGAGAAATATTTGAGATTGCAACTTTTACAACAACTTTGAGTTAATTATTATATAAAGTATCCTAATTTTTAGTCGCTAATGTAACTTTTGATCGTAACGTTTCATTGTATTTTCCTATAAGATAATTTCTTTATCTTCTAATTTCCCTTTTTCTTTATTTGGCGCACAATAATAAAAGTCACACAAAACCTAATTATAATTAAGGCTTGTGTAAAATATATCTACATCTGCATCAACAACTTATCAAATATATTGAAGCTTCGATATAATCGCTCGTACCTCGAATTTAGTTTCATTAATGGAAGCTTAATCATTGCAGGCCGCGATTATCTCGGTTCGCGACATTATTATTAGTTATCAATCTATTCACACTTCCACGAAAACAAAAGCCAGATGTCGGTTTCCCATCGCATTTCTCGAATTGTGCGCGACATTATTTTGCATTACGTCATTGAATTAATGGCTAGCGTCGAGAATCAGGAAACAAGCATAATCAACGCGATTCAATCAGCTTTGTTCGATTTCGCGCGCTGCGACACTTGGATGGGTTTCTGAATTGTAGACATTTCTTTGATTATTCACTAGAATAATGTATAATGTATATTAATACATTATAAGTATATTTATACTTGTATCATCGATAATTCATGATATACACAGTAAAAAAATTTGTGTTTAATTCAACACATTTCGCACGTCCCAAACGGTCCACTCAAATTTTGTGTTAATTTAACATAATGTGAATTGTCAAATTATGACAGAAATATTATGTCCATAATTAAAATAAATAAAAGTTTGATGATATGTGAACAAATGTGAACGAAAATTTTATGTACAATAGACATCTGTGTATAATGTTAAATATAAATAAAAAACATGTTAATTTAACATTTTTGTATGTCGCGGCTAGACTGCAGCTCATGCGTGGTGTCCAAAAAACTACATTATTTTTATGTTAATCTTACTATTAATTAAATACAAAATGCATTAGTTTAACATTTGATTTACTTAGATATGAATTTAACACAAATAAATCAGATAACACAATCAAAATTAGTTAAATTAACACATAAGTATGTTACATTTTTAACACAAAAATTTTAATAAGGATATTGTTTAACAAAAATACATAAAATTTTTTACTGTGTATGTACATAATACCTACATTTACTTTTGTATAAATGATATTAATATCATTTATAATATTATTTAGTACTGAATCGTGTAAGAAGGTTCTGTCAGAGAGATCCTGGCATGGGAAAAATATACTGATCACTTTCCTGTTCAGAAAACTGGAAATTCTTGGTGGATAGCATTTTAAATTCCACTAGATAGATAACGAGAAATAAAAACATTGCATGTATTATTAAAACGACGCTATTATGCAAAGTGATTACCTTCCAATTCGAAAAAGCTTTTTAAGTCACTAAATCAAGAATTGCGGTATTTCCGCTAAAAGACAATTAACTTTTTAATTGGTTCTTAAAATTAAAGCTGAGTACAAGATACACCCACTCGCGGTTCTAATATTAATAATAAAATTATTAATAAAATTGATTGCACTTTCTTATCAATAATACTTTTCTTCCTGACGTTTCATTCTTAATTTTCACAGAGTACCAAAGCTCGCGTACGGACTGTAGGGTCAACGGCCAGGTGGGCGCGTGCATAATCGCGCGTGACTGCGTATTGGTGTCTAATATTCTGCAACAATCGCGAGAGCAGGCAATTGAATATCTGAGGAGCAATCATTGTGGCTTCGACGGCTCAAATCCACTGGTGTGCTGCATCGGTAGCGCGAGCGTCGACACCCGCCGTCCGGGCGGCCTTGTGACGAACCCTGGGACTACGGCGAATACGCAGGGCTGGAACTCGGAACCAACCACTCCGCAGTCTGACGAAAATTCCCAGATAGATTTGGCGAACAATCCGCTGCTGCCGAGCGACTGCGGCCGCGACTTGTCGCAGAGGATTATCGGCGGCGAACGCACCGAGCTCAGCGAGTTTCCCTGGATGGTGCTATTAGAATATCAAAAACGTGAGTGGGAGAAAATTAATTATGAATTAATTATACAATAAATTCTTAAATTATTATTTCACATATTATGTAAGCAATTAATCTTACAGTTTAACGTAAATTACATTCATTTAGTTCGGCTTTCGGGTTGGAGCCGCGTGAATTTTTTATTATTTGAAGATTTAAATAAAAAATAAAAAATTCACGCGGCTCCAATATGGAAGCCACATACAGTGCACATACACACCGCGAAAGCCTCAATTATCAGGGTAAATTATATATTCTTAAAAGTTTACATATAGTACAGTTATTTGGTAGTTTTACCTGGAAAGTTTTCCGACAGTTTTGATATTTGGTATTTTGACAGATTTTGAGGTGCTCTTTTCGAATTTCCACTTTGCCATCTCGTATCTTTGCCGCTTGCGCCGCCATATTGGAAAAGAGGTGCCCAAAAACAGTTTTCCTACAATATCTCCTCATTTTGCGATAAAAATAGTTATGTAACAAATTAAAGTATTAAACTAGAGGAATTTTCCTATAATTTACGTTTTTATCATTTTTTTGTAAAATAAATAGTTTCGGCGTCCGAGCGCCGCAAAGTTTACTTTAACACGTGTATTGTTGAAAAATACTCATTTTCACATGTCTGTTAAGTTAGCACCCCCTCCCCCTACAAAAAATCGAAATGAAATATGCAGAAAGTGCTCTTTATGTGCTAATAATTATGTGCTCTATTCGCGATTTTTGTGCTGGAGCGGTTTAGCGAAAGTTATCTTGAAAGTGGTGGTGCTGGCTTAACGTAAGTTAGCACCCCCATTTGAAAACACATAAAAAGCACATAATTCTAGCATACTGAGTTTTTTATTTTATATGTAATCTTAATGAGCGGGGGTGCTAACTTACGTTAAGCCAGCACCCCCACTTATTAAAATTACATATAAAATAAAAAACTCAGTATGCTAGAATTATGTGCTTTTTATGTGCTTTCAAATGCATTAAACAAAATTAGCCTATCTGTAATAGTTTAAAAGATATACGCCAAAAAAGATCTATGCACCATTAAGGACGTTCTCCGGCTCCAGTGGTGCTCAACTTAAACGAATCATTATTCCTACATATATTTGTCCCTCTTGTTGAGAGAAATAAGATGAGAACCATTTAGTTGTTTCCCTCCGCTTCCTATGCGCAAAAACGCAAAAATAATTTTAAAAAATAAAAAAAACAAAATAAATAAAATAATATGGTAATTTACAATTATTTGCGTTTAAAAAATAATTTATAACATTTTAAAATTTGTATTCATGCTTGTCTCTCTGAACCGAGTGAAAAATTAATCAAATTGCGTTACTTTACACAAGTATTTTTCGAAAACGAGTACCGCAAGTGGTATTGATCCTTATCGCATATTATTTCTATTTTTATGGAGCATCATATACTAAATTTTCAAAAACATTTAGAGAAAACTTTTTTCACAATTCATTATAATGTCACTTTCATAATAGCTCGGAATAGGAATTCCATGTTAAAAGTTTAAAACTTTGAATCGATTTCTCGATTTTTAATACCGCAAGGAGTACTGAAATTTATACCACGCATAAAGCACACCTATATTAACGTAGGTATATTCAAAGTTTCAAGAAAATTTAGAGAAAATTGATTTTCCGGTTTGAAGCTCAGTATCTCGATTTTAATACCGCAAGGGGCACTGAAGTTTATACCCACGCATAAAGCACTCCTATTATTAACGTATATTCAAAGTTTCAAGAAAATTTAGAGAAAATCGATTTTCCCGGAGAACGTTCTTAATATAAGAGTAAAGTGCCAGTTAAAATACAGATAGCAAATTGGTTTTCGTCTTAAAATGTTCCTCAATTTATGTGCTTTCAAAGTATACACAATGAGATTTTTGTACTCAACCCCCTTAGTGGTGATCTCACGTTGGGGGCGGTTAGTCGGCCGAAGGGAATAAGCACGAAAATCTCATTGTGCATATTTCGAAAGCACATAAGTCGAGAATCATTTTAAGACAAAAACCAATTCGCTATCTGTATTTTAACTGGTACTTTACTCTTGTACGTATGGTGGTGCTCACATTTGGAGTGGTCGAAGTGGGTGAGCACGAAAATCTCATTGCGTATATTTTGAAAGTACATAAATTGAGGAACATTTTAAGACAAAATAATTTGTTATCTGTATTTTAACTGGCTCTTTACTCTTGTACGTATGGTACGTGGTGCTCACGTTCAGGGCGGTTTTTCGACCGAAGGGGATGAGCACAAAAATCTCATTGTGTATATTTTAAAAGCACATAAGTTGAGGAACATTTTAAAACGAAAACCAATTCACTATCTGTATTTTAACTGGCACTTTACTCTTATATTAGTGGTGCATAGATCTTTTTTGGCGTATATCTTTTAAACTATGACAGGTAGGCTAATTTTGTTTAATGCATTTGAAAGCACATAAAAAGCACACAATTCTAGCATACTAAGTTTTTGATTTTACATGTAATTTTAATAAGTGGGTGTGCTAATTTACGTTAAGCCAGCACCCCCACTTTTAATTGCGATTTCCCGCTAAACCGCTCGAGCACAAGAAGCGCGAATAGAGCACATAATTAGCACACAAAGAGCACTTAATTTCTGCACATGTATCGTTTTGATTTTTTGTAGGGGGGGGGGGTGCTAACTTAACATAAATGTGGAAATGAGTATTTTTCGCCAATACACGTATTGAAGTAAACTTTGCGGCGCTCGGACGCCGAAACTATTTATTTTATAAAAAATTAATAAAGACGTAAATTATAGGAAAATTCCTCTAGTTTAATATTTTGTTACATAACTATTTTCATCGTACAATGAGCCGAAAAGGAGATATTGTAGGAAAACTGTTTTTGGGCGCCTCTTTTTAATATGGCGGCGCAAGCGGCAAAGATATGAGGTGGCAAAGTAAAATTTCCAAAAGAGCACCTCGAAATCTATCAAAATGCCAAATATCAAACGGAAAACTTTCTAGGTAACCCCCTTTTTTAGCACCAAATGACTGTACTAATATATACTCATGCATTTTTTTAATGGTGTTACAGCCAACGGCAGAACGACGGCATGCGGCGGTGTCTTAATTAATAAACGCTACGTTCTCACCGCCGCTCATTGCATCAAAGGCAAGGACCTACCAGTCAATTGGCGCCTGACCAGCGTCCGCTTGGGCGAATACGACACCGACACTGAAAGGGATTGCGTGCCAGACGGTGACAATAGTGTGATTTGCGCTGATGATCCGATAACCGTAGGGGTGGAGGAACAAATCGCCCATGAGGAATACCGGCCACTGTCGCGGGATCAACGCTACGACATTGCACTGCTGCGTCTCAGCCGCGACGTAAGGTTCACTACCTACATCAAGCCCATTTGCCTGCCGTCCAGTTCGTCGCTCGGCGGCAAGCTCTATGTGGCCGGCTGGGGCAAGACAGAGAGTCGATCGGCCTCGAACGTTAAACTGAAGTTGGCGTTGCCCTTGGCGGATAAGAACCAGTGCGAGCAGACCTACACTAACGCCGGTGTCCAACTCGGCTATGGGCAAATCTGCGCGGGGGGCCAGAAAGGCAAAGACTCGTGCCGGGGCGACTCGGGTGGTCCCCTGATGGCCGTCGAGAGGATCGCCGATGGTACTGGCAGGTGGACCGCCGTGGGCGTTGTATCCTTTGGACCATCGCCTTGCGGCATGCAAGGATGGCCTGGCATATATACGAAAGTGACAGACTTTGTCCCCTGGATTCTTAACAAATTGAGGCCATAAATAGAGATAACATCTACGAAAAAAATTATCTCCTGATGACCATTGCCGTGGCGACGAAATGCGGAGTTAAAGTAATATGTTACATGAATTAATGTATTTCTGTAGTCTGACTTGCATTCTGTAGAATTAATTAGCTTTGCAGAGATTCATCTACATGTTATTAAAGTAGGATATTACATATTAATAATTTTGTCAAAGTTTCTTTGAAGAAATTAATGAAAAGAATGTGGCAGAAAAAAATTTAAATTGTGATAAATGTTATATATTGCATCCCTAGAAGAATCCTGTTACAACTTAAGAATTCACAATTTTCAGGAGAGAGGGATAACAAATTTAATTCAATTTTTTCGAATTGTGAGATAACTAACAATTACAAGTACCTACGATTTTTGTTATAATAAAATTTATACTGTTTCTTGAAGAGGTTTGTGTTGTACCCCTATTTTGTAATTATTAACATTGGCAAGATACTGTTGTTAAGAGTTACAGAATCAAGGCCCTCGTGTGACTCACATGTCAATTTACTTATGACACTATTCGTCCAGCGACCGCAACGTTAGCGGTTTAAAAGAATAACAACACTTCTGCCCCGTGCGGCGGATTTCTCATATAGACTCGTGACACTATGATGTCACTTTGGTAACATTTTATGCATACTTTTTATAAGCTTAATTAAAAATTAAAATTTTTTGAGTTGTGACACTAATTTTTTAATAGTGCGATATGTTAGCGAGATAAAAAATGAGATTGTCATTATGTAATAAATATATTTTTCTCTGTATTTTCTAAATATACAAAAGACCCATGAACATACTTAATAATTCAAAGAAAAGATGTATGGTTAAGTAACATATGAATTACTCATTTTGTTTTATCTGCATTTATAATGACACATTTTATAGCAATATCTACAGATATTTTTAGCGAGCTTTATTCAAACAAAGTGCAATAAATTTAGGACGAAACCCACGATATTGGCTGCTTATCGAGAAGTCGATATTATAAAGAATGTTAGCTTGTAAGAATTACAGTGTGTGTAAAAAAATATTTTTCAAGTTTTTAATAACATTATTAATAAAGCTAAATAAAAATTCTTACTTAATTAACTATTTTGAATTAACAATTACCTTTTTCTTTTCTCGACGCATTATTCTTCTTACACCCGAGAAAAAATGGGTATGATATGGTCAGATGTAAAAATACATAATTAGATATGAAAAGATCTAATAACATATGTAATTTTATATGATTATATATAATAATATCCAAAATTTGGATTTTTCTTATCTTTATATAATCATATTTGGCTTGACCTTCTTATGTATGACAACAGATCTGGTCAGATATGATTATATATAAAGATAAGATCATATCATGCCAAATTTCGAATATTATTATACATAAAAACGTAGTAATTTTTAAAATCGACCCAACTGGCCATATTTATTAATAGGATGTTATCTCAAATTTAGAATTTATTGCGAAAAATATTACCCCAGCCAGGGATTGAACCTGGAACCTCCCGCTTTCCGTGCAGGCGTCGTCCCAATTCGACCACTGAGGCATGTGTTAATATTTATCGCAATAACAAACTAATATACACATTATCTGCGCGCCGACTTGATTTGTCAGACTTTCAAAGCAGCTCCTACTGGAATATTATCCCTTCCCTCCCCTGTTAGTCCATCCAACATTAACCACAGTATAACCATACCCAGTAGCGACACTGAGCGACACCTGACGTTCCCAATTTCTCCAAATTCCGTACACCTAGGAATATGGCGGCCTGTAGGTATGACAGAGAGAAAGATACTTTCCTCTCTTTCTCTCTTAAGCGTTTGTACATCTCAGAAGATGGCGGCGAGTCATGTGACCTGGGACCCTCTACATCAAAGGTGCCGACCATAGACTTATATAGATAGACCGGCCCCTGCCGTGAGAGCACGCGATAGAAGATGAACGGTGCAGACATAGCCGCGCGGTCGTAGTCCTCTCTCTTTCTACTGATCGCTTGGTGGAGATAGAAGTCTAGAGTGGGGACTAGTAGGGAATAGAGTCCTATATTATCAGAGAAGCGAAATCGATACCCCCTCCATGGTTTCCATAAACCCCGCAGCTGATCCATGACTAAGTTTCCACCGAGGGTTCAAACCGGGTCAGAATCGGGTTAGAGTCGGGTCAGAGTTGGGTTGACCCCTGTTTCCACCGAACCAGTGTTACACCAGAGTTACACCAGGGTTGCGGCCAGGTTGAACGTTACCAACTGTGCAAAATGTCAACAGTAGCTTGAAGGTTATGTGACTATCAGAACATTTAAAATATTATGGATCCGAGAGCCATAATATTAGTTGCACAGTACCAAAGTAATATGCATAAATTATTTCTCATATTACAAACTCGACAGTATGAAGTAAAACGTCTTCTGGAAGACTTATGTATAAACTCATTTATCAAATTGGCAACACTACAGTAACGCTAACTCAACTCTTGTCGTTTCCATCGAACCTCATTTAGACCCTACCTTAAAATTTTGTTGGGTAGAGTTGACGTTCGAGTTTGGTGTTTCCACCGCAAGAGCGCTCACTCCAACTCGATTCTGACCCGACTCTGATCCAGTACGAACCCTCGGTGGAAACTTAGTCTATAAATCCCGCAGCTGACCGTTTGTAAACATGTGTATGCACACGGACACCACACGGACACCACACGGGGTCGAGAGTCTCGGTTTTGATTGGTGCCGCGGTCAGCCAATCAGCAAGCGTGCCGTCAATGTCGCTTCTCTGATAATATAGGACTCTAGTAGGGAATAGCCGGGCTAGACTTCTATCCCCACCAAGCGATCAGTAGAAAGAGAGAGGACTACGACCGCGCGGCTATGTCTGCACCGTTCATCTTCTATCGCGTGCTCTCACGGCAGGGGCCGGTCTATCTATATAAGTCTGTGGTGCCGACACTCAGTGTCGCTACTGGGTATAGTTTAGAGTCCTATATTATAAAGCCTTGTGTCCACGATCCGAGAACTCGGTCCGAGTTTCGGTTTAAGCCAATCAACTTGCAGCTCTTACAGAAAGGTAGCAGTTTCATTGGCTTAAACCGAAACTCGGACCGAGTTCTCGGATCGTGGACACAAGGCTTTAGAGAAGCGAAATTGACGGCACGCTTGCTGATTGGCTGACCGCGGCACCAATCAAAACCGAGACTCTCGACCCCGTGTGGTGTCCGTGTGGTGTCCGTGTGTATACACATGTTTACAAACGGTCAGCTGCGGGGCTTATGGATCAGCTGCGGGGTTTATGGGAACCATGGAGGGGGTATCGATTTCGCTTCTCTTAAGCCTTGTGTCCACGATCCGAGAACTCGGTCCGAGTTTCGGTTTAAGCCAATCAACTTGCAGCTCTTACAGAAAGGTAGCAGTTTCATTGGCTTAAACCGAAACTCGGACCGAGTTCTCGGATCGTGGACACAAGGCTTAACCGTAATGTCCGTAACCGTAAAAATCGCCTCCTATCGTCTACAATGGCAGCCTATGTAACGTAACGTAAAGAACCGTAAACTCATACGCGAATTCATGTTTGAATTGATTCTAACCTGTATGCTAATTTAACTTTTACAAAGTGCAAAAATTTCGCATTACTAATAGATATTCACCGTGTTAAAAGAACAACTCTTGTGGCTATTAACTTGGCTACAATAATTCTGCAATTATTGCGAAAAAAAAGGTTTTAAAACAAAAATATTGTGTTCAACCAATGTGTTTTATTACATTAGTGGAAGCAAAAATGTCATTTTCATACTCTTCCAGTTTATCAAAGACAGTTTTTCAAGTTTACTTATAGAATGTAACTCAATCTAACCTTTCTTCGTTACCGTAACGCCCGTAACGTAAAAGTTCAAATATACCAACTTTTAGGTATTACGGTTACGATCTTATGGTTACGCTTACGAATCTCCATTGGACCCGCGCCTTAAGGCTCTATAAAAGTGAGTATTCTTGTCCGCCATTTTGGATCCAATCATCTGTGAAAACATAACCTTTTCGTAAGCGTCAATACGCTTTTCGGTCTCGCGATTAATGTAAAAATGAAGCTGAAATATCGATTCTGTAAAACTGAAAATAAGTATTAATGGAAGCTCTGAGAATACGAGACCGAAAAGCGTATTGACATTTACGAAAAGGTTATGTTTTCACATATGATTGGATCCAAAATGGCGGACGAGAATACCTACTTTTTTAGAGCTTTAGTTATACTGTGCATTAACTGCGTCCATTGAATGTTGTAGCTGGCATTGAGACGAATACAACGGTTTTTTATTTTTTGAAATAGGATCATTTTTCATTGAATTACAGTGTTCCAAAGTTTACAATTCAAGTAAAAAGCTTCCACCCCCACGCAGTGTACGTATTTTGTGACTCCAAACCGCCCTCTCTCTCTCACTCTTTCTCTCTCTCTCTCTCTCTCTCTCTCTCTCTCTCTCTCTCTCTCTCTCTCTCTCTCTCTCTCTCTCTGTGTGTGTGTGTGTGTGTGTGTGTGTGTGTGTGTGTGTGCCTGTGCGCGCGCGCGTGTTCGTGCGTGTGTGTGTGTGTTGTTCCTATCCGTTGTCTGGACTGATTCTGTTTGATGGTTAACCAGCTCCAGACCGCTTGACACACATTTTCCCGTGCTCAGAATTACCCAGGATGAACGACGTGGACGTGACGGGGCTTTCATCCCTATGGGGTGCTTTATTTACATGAGTCCCCTTGCCTCTCACGATTCGGGGTGCTTGATTTACGTGAGTCCCCTTGCCTCTCACGATTCGGGGTGCTTGATTTACGTGAGTCCCCTTGCCTCTCACGATTCGGGGTGCTTGATTTACGTGAGTCCCCTTGCCTCTCACGATTCGGGGTGCTTGATTTACGTAAGTCCCCTTGCCTCTCACGATTCGGGGTGCTTGATTTACGTGAGTCCCCTTGCCTCTCACGATTCGGGGTGCTTGATTTACGTGAGCCCCTTGCCTCTCACGATTCGGGGTGCTTGATTTACGTGAGTCCCCTTGCCTCTCACGATTCGGGGTGCTTGTTTAACGTGAGTCCCCTTGCCTCTCACGATTCGGGGTGCTTGATTTACGTGAGTCCCCTTGCCTCTCACGATTCGGGGTGCTTGATTTACGTGAGTCCCCTTGCCTCTCACGATTCGGGGTGCTTGTTTAACGTGAGTCCCCTTGCCTCTCACTTCGGGGTGTTTGTTTTACGTAAGACTCCTTGCCGCTCATGTGTGTACGTGTGTGCGTGTGACGGATACCAGGCTTAGAAGCGCTCATTATTAAATTTATCTATTTAATAAATGTTCGAATACACTACCATTCTGTTGTAAACATAGACGGAGCCGTTTCTGAAAAATTGTAATGGTAGACAACAAAACTTGCCGAGGAATATTATTGCAGGCTCTTTTTATTCTGTTTTTCATATCCTCTCGAGTTGTCGGAACTTCTTTGTACACTACATTTTTCAAATAACCCCACAAGTAAAAATCTGGTGAAGTTAAATCTGGAGAACGTGGAGGCCACTTTGTAGGGCCAAATCTGCCTATCCATTTTTCATGGTACACTTCATTAAGGTAAGCGGTGACTATTCGAGCCGAGTGAGGCGGTGCTCCATCTTGTTGCCACCACATTCTTTGACGAGTGTCGAGATCAACCTCTTCTAAAAGACCTGGTAATTTATTTTGCAAAAATGCAAGGTATCTTGCACTGTTTAAATTGTCTTCAAAAAAGTAAGGTCCTATCAAATAACCATTAATTATTCCACACCATACATGAAGAGTCCACCTGTGTTGATTGTCAACCATGTGAGTCCAATGAGGATTTATAGGCGACCAATAATGTGAATTGTGCCTATTTAATTGGCCGTTATGATGGAACATAGCTTCATCGGTAAACATTACAAAGTAAAAAAAATTTGGGTTTAACCGTATCTTTTCCAAATCCCACTCACAAAATTGAATTCTCAACATCATATCATTTTCACCTAACTGTTGAGTAAGAGTAATATGATACGGATGAAATTTATGCCTCTTTAAAATTCTCCATACAGTAGCATGTGGCAACCCTGTCAATCTTTCAATTTGACGAGTAGAAATATGAGGGTCTAATCCAACTGCAGTGAGCACACGTTGAACTCGGGGATCGTCATTATCGTCATCAGCAGTGCGTCTTCTGACTCTTTTTCGTGCCATTCGTCGTTCTCGCAATTCGATGCGTCTCATTTGTTGAGCAGTAGGATGACGTCTGTTAGGAAATTTTTGACAATACAATGCAGCTGCTTGACGATAATTTTGACGAGACTCGCCAAGTGAAAGTAAAATATCAACAACTTCGTTGGAACTGTAATAAGCCATATATTAGAAAATGTTCCGACGGAGAAAGAAGGAAAGTTGGAATTCAGGTTAAACGTATTTTTGAAGTGAAATTTCTATGGGCGCGATTTGAACCGGATGTCCGTCAGATCCGCGCGTCACGGAAGTCCGTCCGATCCGCGCGTCACGGAAGTACGTCAGATCCGCGCGTCACGGAAGTACGTCATGAAAAGTTGCAACTTCTGATGGGAGTGATTCGGTGCAGGCGCGTCACGGAAGTCCGTCAGATCCGCGCGTCAAGGAAGTACGTCATGAAAAGTTGCAACTTCTAATGGGAGTGATTCGGTGCGGGAGCGTAACGGAAGTCCGTCAGATTCGCGCGTCATGGAAGTACGTCATAAAAAGATGAAACTTCTAATGGGAGCGATTTGGTGCGGGCGCGTCACGAAAGTCCGTCAGATCCGCGCGTCACGGAAGTACGTCATGAAAAGATGAAACTTCTAATGGGAGTGATTTGGTGCGGGCGCGTCACGGAAGCACGTCATGAAAAGTTGCAACTTTTAATGGGAGTGATTCAATTCGGTATTCTATTCCTCACAGCTAGGAAGTTTCACTTCGGCCGCGCATGAAGGCCACATGCAAATTTCTTTATAATAACGTAAAGAGGTTAACGATTGATCAACTCAAAACCCTTCTCAATTCCACGGATGTATGTACCTACATATGTATGTATTTCACTTGTGGAACAGAGGCTTTCATGGCTTACTCGAGCACTCGTGACAATCATTCAGTCGATCCGTTAATCATTTACGATTCCAACTTTCCTTTTGAATTTTGAGTTGATCAATCGTTAACATTTTTACGTCGTTATAAAAAAATACGTTTAACCTGAATTCCAACTTTCCTTCTTTCTCCGTCGGAACATTTTCTAAAATATGGCTTATTACAGTTCCAACGAAGTTGTTGATATTTTACTTTCACTTGGCGAGTCTCGTCAAAATTATCGTCAAGCAGCTGCATTGTATTGTCAAAAATTTCCTAA
Source organism: Harpagoxenus sublaevis (assembly GCA_030770355.1). NCBI lineage: Eukaryota > Metazoa > Arthropoda > Insecta > Hymenoptera > Formicidae > Harpagoxenus > Harpagoxenus sublaevis. The sequence continues at coordinate 79,472 of JASTWR010000384.1, read as the reverse complement.
CAGACGTCATCCTACTGCTCAACAAATGAGACGCATCGAATTGCGAGAACGACGAATGGCTCGAAAAAGAGTCAGAAGACGCACTGCTGATGACGATAATGACGATCCCCGAGTTCAACGTGTGCTCACTGCAGTTGGATTAGACCCTCATATTTCTACTCGTCAAATTGAAAGATTGACAGGGTTGCCACATGCTACTGTATGGAGAATTTTAAAGAGGCATAGGTTTCATCCGTATCATATTACTCTTACTCAACAGTTAAGTGAAAATGATATGATGTTGAGAATTTAATTTTGTGAGTGGGATTTGGAAAAGATACGGTTAAACCCAAATTTTTTTTACTTTGTAATGTTTACCGATGAAGCTATGTTCCATCATAACGGCCAATTAAATAGGCACAATTCACATTATTGGTCGCCTATAAATCCTCATTGGACTCACATGGTTGACAATCAACACAGGTGGACTCTTCATGTATGGTGTGGATAATTAATGGTTATTTGATAGGACCTTACTTTTTTGAAGACAATTTAAACAGTGCAAGATACCTTGCATTTTTGCAAAATGAATTACCAGGTCTTTTAGAAGAGGTTGATCTCGACACTCGTCAAAGAATGTGGTGGCAACAAGATGGAGCACCGCCTCACTCGGCTCGAATAGTCACCGCTTACCTTAATGAAGTGTACCATGAAAAATGGATAGGCAGATTTGGCCCTACAAAGTGGCCTCCACGTTCTCCAGATTTAACTTTACCAGATTTTTACTTGTGGGGTTATTTAAAAAATGTAGTGTACAAAGAAGTTCCGACAACTCAAGAGGATATGAAAAACAGAATAAAAAGAGCCTGCAATAATATTCCTCGGCAAGTTATGTTGTCTACCATTACAATTTTTCAGAAACGGCTCCGTCTATGTTTACAACAGAATGGTAGTGTATTCAAACATTTATTAAATGGATAAATTTAATAATGAGCGCTTCTAAGCCTGGTATCCGTCACACGCACACACGTACACACATGAGCGGCAAGGAGTCTTACGTAAAACAAACACCCCGAAGTGAGAGGCAAGGGGACTCACGTAAATCAAGCACCCCGAATCGTGAGAAGCAAGGGGACTCACGTAAATCAAGCACCCCGAATCGTGAGAGGCAAGGGGACTCATGTAAATAAAGCACCCCATAGGGATGAAAGCCCCGTCACGTCCACGTCGTTCATCCTGGGTAATTCTGAGCACGGAAAAATGTGTGTCAAGCGGTCTGGAGCTGGTTAACCATCAAACAGAATCAGTCCAGACAACGGATAGGAACAACACACACACACACGCACGAACACGCGCGCGCGCACAGGCATGCACACACACACACACACACACACACACACACACACACACACACACACACACACACACACACAGAGAGAGAGAGAGAGAGAGAGAGAAAGAGTGAGAGAGAGAGGGCGGTTTGGAGTCACAAAATACGTACACTGCGTGGGGGTGGAAGCTTTTTACTTGAATTGTAAACTTTGGAACACTGTAATTCAATGAAAAATGATCCTATTTCAAAAAATAAAAAACCGTTGTATTCGTCTCAATGCCAGCTACAACATTCAATGGAACAAAAAATCGACTGCCAATTGAAAAAATGGCCGCCATGCAGAAGTCTAGAAAGTGGCTCCACCTACAATTACACTAATGTGGCCAACTTCTGCCTCTCTCGGAACCATAAAACTATTGTCTGAAACAATTTTTCCAATCTCTTTTACTTTAAGAGATATTCAGCTGAATCACTTAAAATGATACACCCTGTATATATCAGTTTTGACGTTTTGCCTATATCAAATCAAAGATATGTAAAGAGAATCATTTAAAGGTGTTGCAAGTTAATATTTCAAAAATATTAGCCCCTCCTGTGTGCGTACGTAATTTTTTTTGTTTAAGTTACATAAGATGGGATAGAGGATGAAGGATAGAACATTGTATAAATATGGTAAAAATAAAATACACATGTAGTAAATAATCAATTTTTTTCATTTATTTAAGTTTGATAAAATTTTGCATTTTTTTTGATTCGTTGATTTACTTTCTTTTCTTCATTATTTTTTTTATCTGCATATTGTCGCATACGTAAAGATATATAAAATTCAATAATTTGTGCCAATACTTGATCGCTATGATTTTTACAAGGAAACGACAAGGCAGGTGTATAAATGTCTTCAATTATTAATTCGAATACATCAGGCAGGTGACAATATTTTACAAATAAATTTTCTAAATATTTTATAAAATTATACATTTTTTAATTAGGATGTATTATGCGTCCTTCTGATTTCATATTAACTAGAGCTGCTAATAAAGGGCAATATGTATCAGGATCAGAACTAGTAAATGCGTTCTTGCATATGTCACATTCTATTGATTTTAGTATGTGATTTGATAAATACCCAGTTACGTAATAAATAAGACAGTCAATGATCTCTGGTTGACTGTAATCATTATCCATGAACTGGTCAAAGTTCTGATCAAATTCGTTATTATTAATAGCATTGTCTAATTTTTTTTTTAGTTTTAATATAGATGATACTTTTTGACGAGAATCACAATATAGATTTTTTATCTCTGAAATTGAAATTGCAGGTTTACATTTTGTTTCCAAAACCCTGCAGTTTCCATATTTAGGTGGTTTGATTATACTGAAAGTACTGAGTATTTTGTAAATTTGAAGAAAAGTAGGTGTCCCTGGATGATCATTCGATCCTGCCGCATATCTCATGGTTCCAAAGAATCTCTAATAATATGAGATGCAGAGAAAATATATATAAAACAAAGTGTAAATGAAAGACAAAATATTATAATTACAGTACATTTAGAAATGATCTGTATGATCAGAGTCGGTTACACCTCAAAATCATTACTATAAAAACATTAAGTAATAAGAGGGAATTTATGATATTGATTGTTACGCATTACTACATTATTGTTACTTAATGTTCACTGGGCACAACGTTAGCCAACTGAGCCAACCTCAAGCGAGTCCTTATACACCGTGGCATTGTATACAAAATCACACTAACTACTCACTTCACTTTTCACTTTTCACGCTTTTTACCTTCTTACACAGTCGAAAACGTTCCCAAGGAACACATCGCAGTCAAAATAACATCATTTTGATGTCATTTTGACGTCATAGTTACATCACGGCAGAAAAAGTCAACATGACGATTTTTCGTTACAAAATTTGACTACTTATTGACGTCAAGAAAAAGTCTTACTGTACCCATGTTGAAGTTCTCCGAGTGTTCGTTGAATGTTAATTTTAGATTTGAAGAAATAATATTGTTTTATATTTGAGTTATTTAATATTTGAAAAACATACCTTACTTTGGAGAATATGGTCTTATATATTTATATCATCGCAGCAATGTTGCTGGCAAAGATATATGTCTTGCTGATGTTATGATTTTGCTTCGCCTAAACCTGCTTATATTCGCTCTCAACTGAAACTTTCTTACGAGTTAATCACACCATTATGCGCCACCTATCGGTGTCATCGCAAGCTACCACGGAAAGATGCGCTACCGTGCATCTTTCTGAAAATATCTCAGGAAATTCTTAATGAAAGCGAGTTGCATTATAGTGTTTTGAAAACGTCTCGACAAGGGCTACAAGAATATGCAATAAAAACTATTTTTTATTTAACCCTCAATGGTGTTTTATTTAAAAAATTTAAGGTGCTTTTGATCTAAATTTTTTATATAGAAGACCCTATTTTTATTGCATATTCTTGTAGCCCTTGTCACGACGTTTTTAAAACACTATAATAAAGTTCTCTTTTGTTAAGAATTTACTGAGATATTTTAAATTTTGTCATGATATTTTTAATATAAAATATGAAATATCTTGTAAAGTATTCACTTTTCGATGACTTTACCTTAATACTTTTATACATAGAATAATCAAAGAAATCGAATAATCTAATAATAATATTAATTTTTACATTTGTAATTTTTCGAAATTAAGTTTGTCCACAAAATGCAATCAAATTTTTTAAAATTAATTTCTGTTTTTTTTACATTATTCGATTACTTTCATTATTCTACGTATAAACGTATTAAGGTAAAGTCATCAAAAAGTAAATACTTTACGAAATATTTCATATTTTATATTAAAAATGTAATGACAAAATTTAAAATATCCCAGAAAATTCTTAACAAAAGAGAGTTGCATTATAGTGTTTTGAAAACGTCTCGACAAGGGCTACAAGAATATGCAATAAAATCTAATTTTTATTTAACCCCCAATGGTGTTTTATTTAAAAAATTTAAGATGCTTTTGATCTAAATTTTTTATATAGAAGCCCCTATTTTTATTGTATATTCTTGTAGCCCTTGTCACGACGTTTTTAAAACATTATAATAAAGTTTTCTTTTGTTAAGAATTTACTGAGATATTTCATATTTTGTCATGATATTTATAATATAAAATATGAAATATCTTGTAAAGTATTCACTTTTCGATGACTACCTGAATACTTTTACATATAGAATAATCAAAGAAATTGAATAATAATATTAATTTTTACATTTGTAATTTTTCAAAATTAAGTTTGTCCACAAATTGCAATAAATTTTTTTAAATTAATTTTTTTGTTTTTTTATATTATTCGATTCCTTTTATTATTCCACGTATAAAATTATTAAGGTAAAATCATCGAAAAGTAACTTTCAAGCATACTGATTTTGAGAAGTAATCTTTTCGGTATTGCAGCATATGCACTAATAGATAGAACAGTGAAAGTCACAATAAAGTCAAAATGTCGTCAAAACAATGGTAAAATGATGGTAAAATATTTTTATATAATTTTGACTTTATTGTGACCGTCAATTTTTCGTCATACAGACAATGCGTGACTATTTTGAATCAAAATATAGTCATTTTGACTATCTGTTGACTTTGGTCTGTTCCTTGGGGTTGAGAAGGTCGAGAAACCCGAGCAACCCGAGCAACCCGAGAAACCGACTAACCAGACTAACCTTAATTCAAAGCGTAAACAGGACCACATGTCAGGTAGCGCCGCGTAGTGGCCAGCGGACATTAAGTAGCCATGGGATAACAAAGGATTTCAAGAGCGTGTCAGGGGGCTGGGATGGACTAACAGGGGAGGGAAGGGATAATATTCCAGTAGGAGCTGCGTTGAAAGTCTGACAAATTAAGTCGGCGCGCAGATAATGTGTATATTAGTTTGTTATTGCGATAAATATTAACACATGCCTCAGTGGTCGAATTGGGACGACGCCTGCACGGAAAGCGGGAGGTTCCAGGTTCAATCCCTGGCTGGGGTAATATTTTTCGCAATAAATTCTAAATTCGAAATAACATCCTATTAATAAATATGGCCAGTTGAGTCGATTTTAAAAATTACTACGTTTTTAATTATTGGCTGGCGACGAGAAGTTCTTAATTTGTTTTATTTCACACCCGACCTGAAGAATGGTGTTAACAGGGAGGGAGGGGATTAATATTCCAACAGGAGCTGTGTTGAATCTGACAAACCAAGTCGGCACGCAGTTAATGTTGGATGGACTAACAGGGGAGGGAGGGGATAATATTCCAGTAGGAGCTGCGTTGAAAGTCTGACAAATCAAGTCGGCGCGCAGATAATGTGTATATTAGTTTGTTATTGCGATAAATATTAACACATGCCTCAGTGGTCGAATTGGGACGACGCCTGCACGGAAAGCGGGAGGTTCCAGGTTCAATCCCTGGCTGGGGTAATATTTTTTGCAATAAATTCTAAATTCGAGATAACATCCTATTAATAAATATGGCCAGTTGGGTCGATTTTAAAAATTACTACGTTTTTAATTATTGGCTGGCGACAAGAAGTTCTTAATTATTATATATGATCATACAGTATAACATATGTTATCAGATCTTGCCAAATATGAGTATATAAAGATAAAATCATTCATACGCGTATATATATCTGTATCTGTATCATATTACGCCCTGTTTTGGACATTGTTATATATGATCATATAAAAGTACATATGTTATCAAATCTTTTCATCCAATGATTTTTAATTATATCTGAGCAGATCTGTGGATATATTCGCTTTTTTTTAATTCGGATTATCCGATAGATGACATTCGATGGGATCTGTTTCTCGTATTTAAAATTTGACGAACAGTGATATAAGAACGGTATCAAAAAACAGCGTATGGCAGTGTCTCGCGCCATGCAACGCAAAAATAAGAAAAATAAGATTGAGAATATGAACATATTTTTAAGTACGTAGTAATTTTTAAAATCGACCCAACTGGCCATGTTTATTAATAGAATGTTATCTAGAATTTAGAATTTATTGCGAAAAATATTACCCCAGCCAGTGTTTGAACCTGGAACCTCCAGCTTTCCGAGCAGGCGTCGCGTCGTCCCAATTCGACCTGATGGGGTAATATTTTTCGCAATAAATTCTAAATTCTAGATAACATCCTATTAATAAACATGGCCAGTTGGGTCGATTTTAAAAATTACTACCTTTTTATTGGCTGGCGACGAGAAGTTCTTAGTTTGTTATATTTTTAAGTATTTTTAATATTTCTTTAAGTGTTAATAAATAAGTTTTATGTATAAATAAATTAATTTCAAAAATATAAACGTGTTATTCAACATATATTATTAAATTTAATTATACATATGTTTATTGAAAAAATTTTTGACTTAATTATATATGATTGTGTATGTATAACTATATATATTTATATTTGATTAAATACAATAATATTACATTGAATCATATTTGATTATATATATAATCATATTATATTTGATTACATAAGAACATATCGCGCCAAATTTTGGATCTAATTATATATGACCAATTACATATAATCTTATATGATTACATAAGTCCATTTTTTGTCGGACATTCTCTTTTTTTCTATTATTTTAATAATATAATAAATATAAATTATTACTTTAATAATTACATCAATCCTTACATTTGAAATAATGCTTTTGACATCTTTGTTATCCTTTTTTATACTTACGTTATTTTCCTTATCTTGAAAAACCTATCTTTGTACCTCGAAAAAACCCAAGTAGTAGTAAATTTATCACAAAAGTTGCATTACCTTATTTAATCTAAGTGATTATCTATTACAAAAAAAAAGAAATTATGTCTTTAAATTGCGCCAATTAAATATACAGGGTGTCCCATTTTAAAAGTTCCACCCTCATAACTTTTCAGGATCTACGTTTGAAAGAAAACGACTCGGATAAAAGTTGTAGCGAACAAAGGGGGCTATCTAATAGTGACCTTGGATTTGACATTAAAGGTCATTTTCAAGGTCATTTAAAGGTCAACTTCCGTTTTTTAAGTGAGAACCCCTATTTTTGACCCCGAATTCTGAAAGAGCGGAAAATTTTACTTGTGTATCTTTCTTCGACTCTTTTAACATGAGATACAGCTAATTTCTTCCCTTTTACAATGGCTTGAGGGTGAAAATCAATTGAATGAGTAATCTCTTTAAACCCTGTTCTCAAAATTATATTCATTTTGAACACTTTATCAGTCTCTAAGAAGAAAAATACAAGAAATTGTTATTGGTTAAGATAATATTTTTCTCAGTTTACAGATCAATATTTAACATATTTTATGACATAAAAATCATAGTATTAATAATTACAAAAGATTATAATAGGTACTTGCGATATTTAGATTGTATAATTATTATAGTGCATATTAAAAAACGATTTTGTTTTAATTCTCTTTATACACGTTTCATAAATTGTTTCAGTCTAAGTATTACATTTAACCGCCACGCGGCGCCACGTGTTTTCATGCACGAAGCGGATATTCGATAGTCATTATTAGAAGGAGAGGGAAAGGGAGAGGGTGAGGGAGAGGGGAGAGGGGAGAGGGGAGAGGGGAGAGGGGAGAGGGAGAGGGAGAGAGGGGAGGAGGGGAGTGGGGAGGGAAGAGTGGAAGGAGTTTTAGTTTTTCTAGGTTTTTTCTTTTTCTTTTGTTTTCTCCTGGAGAGCTGTCTGATAGCGGAGGCGGAGAGCGGTAGCGGAGAGCGGAGAGCGGAGAGCGGAAGCGGAGAGTAGAGCGGAGAGCGGAGAGCGGAGAGCGGAGAGCGGAGAGCGGATCTTCGAGAGCGGAGGGCGGAGAGCGGAGCGGAGAGCGGAGAGGGGAGGGAGAGCGTGAGAGCGGAGAGCGGAGAGACGGAGAGCGGAGAAGCGGAGAGCGGAGAGCGGAGAGCGGAGAGGAGAGCGGAGAGCGAGAGCGAGAGCGGAGAGCGGAGAGCGGAGAGCGGAGAGCGGAGAGCGGAGAGCGGAGAGCGGAGAGCGGAGAGCGCGAGAGCGGAGAGCGGAGAGCGGAGAGCGGAGAGCGGAGAGCGGAGAGCGGAGAGCGGAGAGCGGAGAGCGGAGAGCGGAGAGCGGAGAGCGGAGCGGAGAGCGGAGAGCGGAGAGCGGAGAGCGGAGAGCGGAGAGCGGAGAGCGGAGAGCGGAGAGCGGAGAGCGGAGAGCGGAGAGCGGAGAGCGGAGAGCGGAGAGCGGAGAGCGGAGAGCGGAGAGCGGAGAGCGGAGAGCGGAGAGCGGGAGAGCGGAGAGCGGAGAGCGGAGAGCGGAGAGCGGAGAGCGGAGAGCGGAGAGCGGAGAGCGGAGAGCGGAGAGCGGAGAGCGGAGAGCGGAGAGCGGAGAGCGGAGAGCGGAGAGCGGAGAGCGGAGAGCGGAGAGCGGAGAGCGGAGAGCGGAGAGCGGAGAGCGGAGAGCGGAGAGCGGAGAGCGGAGAGCGGAGAGCGGAGAGCGGAGAGCGGAGAGCGGAGAGCGGAGAGCGGAGAGCGGAGAGCGGAGAGCGGAGAGCGGAGAGCGGAGAGCGGAGAGCGGAGAGCGGAGAGCGGAGAGCGGAGAGCGGAGAGCGGAGAGCGGAGAGCGGAGAGCGGAGAGCGGAGAGCGGAGAGCGGAGAGCGGAGAGCGGAGAGCGGAGAGCGGAGAGCGGAGAGCGGAGAGCGGAGAGCGGAGAGCGGAGAGCGGAGAGCGGAGAGCGGAGAGCGGAGAGCGGAGAGCGGAGAGCGGAGAGCGGAGAGCGGAGAGCGGAGAGCGGAGAGCGGAGAGCGGAGAGCGGAGAGCGGAGAGCGGAGAGCGGAGAGCGGAGAGCGGAGAGCGGAGAGCGGAGAGCGGAGAGCGGAGAGCGGAGAGCGGAGAGCGGAGAGCGGAGAGCGGAGAGCGGAGAGCGGAGAGCGGAGAGCGGAGAGCGGAGAGCGGAGAGCGGAGAGCGGAGAGCGGAGAGCGGAGAGCGGAGAGCGGAGAGCGGAGAGCGGAGAGCGGAGAGCGGAGAGCGGAGAGCGGAGAGCGGAGAGCGGAGAGCGGAGAGCGGAGAGCGGAGAGCGGAGAGCGGAGAGCGGAGAGCGGAGAGCGGAGAGCGGAGAGCGGAGAGCGGAGAGCGGAGAGCGGAGAGCGGAGAGCGGAGAGCGGAGAGCGGAGAGCGGAGAGCGGAGAGCGGAGAGCGGAGAGCGGAGAGCGGAGAGCGGAGAGCGGAGAGCGGAGAGCGGAGAGCGGAGAGCGGAGAGCGGAGAGCGGAGAGCGGAGAGCGGAGAGCGGAGAGCGGAGAGCGGAGAGCGGAGAGCGGAGAGCGGAGAGCGGAGAGCGGAGAGCGGAGAGCGGAGAGCGGAGAGCGGAGAGCGGAGAGCGGAGAGCGGAGAGCGGAGAGCGGAGAGCGGAGAGCGGAGAGCGGAGAGCGGAGAGCGGAGAGCGGAGAGCGGAGAGAGAGAGAGAGCGCGCGAGCGGGGAATACGAACGGAAACGCGAGCGCAAGCGCAAAAGAGCGATAAATACGTATGATATAACCTCGCCATTTTCGCTCAGGGTGTATCCCAGGAACCAGCCATCCGCAAGGCGCGAACTCTGTCATTCTAGCACTCATACACTCCGTTCAGGAGTGTTCGGACGCGACAACGCGGAGGGAATATTTCTCGACGCGAACGTCTAAAGCGGCCCATTACATGTACGAGTTTGACTCGCGAGTCCGGCTCGGCGAGCTTGATTTGCGAACCGGACTCGAACGTTTTTCACCACACACACTGCCGAATAGTCCCGAAATTTGGATCGTCGGACGCCAAGCACGGCTCGTGACATCCCACCCACGAACGAGTAGAAACCGAGCCGAGCCGGACTCGCGACGTGTATGGGCCGCTTTACGGTTATGTTTATGCCACGCAACTCAGATCGTCTCTTTTGCGAACGCGATTAATCGAAAATCAAGAGCTATTTTCAGTCGAACTAGTGAAACGGACAAGATTTTACATTGTATATATGTTATATGTCCGACGCGACGTGGACGTTTCTTAAATAAAAATTTTCAGGATCGGAATTTGCATCGTAATATCTCCGCTCGTAGGGCACGTAGCGGAAAAATAAAAACACTTTTCTTATATAAATTTGGTCCAAGCTTTATGATAAGCCTAGTTAGAACTTGATCCGTTTACTGGTTATCGAGATCTCAAAATCTCGGGTACTTGCAACTCGAGTTGCATCGCGTTAATAGAGCCACGGCGGTCTCGCTACTCTCGCTCCGCGCGCACTTGGCGCGAGACACTCCTTACCGTGTCTCTTGATTATTATAGATTCTTGTTCTTATAATATGTGTTTATACTTTATCTTTATCATCATAATGTAATCGAATCCTTAATGTCTATCACATAAGATTTATATTTCTGGAAACGTATGTGTCAATCGTCGATGAATTGCAACATTATTTATAAGTAAGTATTTACAATACTTCTTATACACATTTTTATTTATCTAATATAAAGAAATCAATTTCTCCTGGTAATTCCACCCTCTTTTGCGGAAAGCGTAATATAAAATTGCAAATTATCAAATTGCAAAATTATGTGATCGATGATTATGTCGTTCGATATTCGCAACTTTCCTTGTTCTCGGAGATATCAGTTCACGAGGGTCACTATGGAATTCGATCTATCGCCGTTATCACTACGGCAGTCTACGCCAAGCAAATTCGAAAAGCATAAGCAAGGACGACTGTGGTAGAAAATAAAATTGATTAATTAATATTAATATCAATAACTTCTAAAGATTAAAAATTTTTTATGCTATTTTGAGGCAAATTTTGTCAAACCATCGAAAATTTTTTCCTTAAGTTTTGTAAAAGAGTAATATTTGAGAACTCAGTTGTCAGTTTTTTGTTATTCTTTATGTGCCAGTTAATCATTAACTCGTTAATTTGTACTAATCACTTTACATTAATAAATGCTTTTTCGATATCAGGAGAGGGAATTTCCAAACGAATCTCCGCATTTTGCTGTGGTTATAAAGTATGGTGATAAATTTAAAGATTCTGTTGAGTTAAATAACAATAAATAAGTAAGAAATATCGTGCAACGGGTCCTTGGTAACGGTAGTAGATTTAACCCTTTCGTCCCGAAGTGATACACATATGTAGGTACCATAAATATATCATAAATATTACTTATATTCAGGGACAAAAGGGTTAAAGGAATAGTACTGATATTTCGTCGTAACTTTTCTCATCTGTCAACGATGACTAGTAGTTGCATGTTTCAACAGGATAACACTCTCTCTGTGGAGCTCAATCATGCAGTACCCAGTGAGAATTGATACATCGAAAAACGTCGATTAGATATTGAAATCTCGATATCAATTTAAATCAATCCCACATCGACGCGATTTCGATGTATCGATATCTAATCGACGACTTTTCGATGTATTATTTCTCACTGGGTAATGTTATCTTAGAAAACCTCCCGTGATTACAAAAGTCAAGGACGTCTATTCTCAAGCAATTTTTTCTTGCGAGAACTGATGCATTGCTTAGTAAATCATGTGGCGAAATTATATAAATTACTTGATAAAGCTATGCAATCATCCGCGCAAAGAAGATATAAAATGGTTACACAATGTTCCTGAAATGCAGTCCCACATCACCAAAAACTTTGTCAAAAACTTCTCAGGTGTATTACCTAGCTAGAATATATCAAAAAATGAAAGCTTATGTGTACACTGTTATTTAGATCGAGTATCGAACCCATGAATATCCTATTCTCATATGCGTGTATAGTTTAGGACCATATAAAAGATATTAAAATTATAACTTTTTAAGAAATTATGAGGCTCATATAGAGGATCATTTCTCCCCTAGTTTCCTTTAAATTCAAGTGGGGTCAAAAATGGTCCTTATTACAACCCCTCCTTTAAAGTATCTCAGGAAATTCTTAACGAAAGAGAGTTTTCTATATAGCTTTTTATAAAGTGTTTTGAAAACATTTCGACGAGATCTACAACTTTTATTTCAAGGGAAAATCCAGTTCCATTTAAGAAAGTCGCCTTTAAAATTTTTTGAAAAAGACATTTACGACATAAATCACCGAAATCATGTGTCCTCTTCCAAACCATACAACTTTTGTATGAAACATTTTTCAAAAAAATCATCGGTTTGCGAGAAATAGCATTGTAAACTTTAAAATGGTACACTTTGTATTTATATACATACAGGGTTTACCAAAAGTATGGCAATTCCTAAATATTTCCAAAACTACGCATTTTAGAAAAAAATGTTTTAGACAAAAGTTGTAGGGTTTCAAGTAACGCATTAAATAGTAATATTAATTTGACTACAAATAACTTTGTTAATGCCAGATAAAAGTAACTTTAAAATTTTTAAATGAAAACCTCTATTTTTGATTGCATATTCTTATCGCTTACCTCGAGAGCTTTTCAAAACACTATAATTAAGTATTTTTTTATTAAATACTTTTCAAGTTACGGAGCTTGAAAGTTCTAGGGCTAATCCTCTCTTCCCTCATTTCCTTCTTCGGTCTTCCTATCCTATGGGGAAAGGGGAAGTGGGAGATGATCAGCGCGAGGGGAGGGAGAGGGAAAAGGCAATTGGAAAGGGTCATTGGAGACTCCCATTGGACCCTCTTAGGAAGAGTCCAATGGGATCCTCCAATGTCCTAATCGCCCTCTCCCTCCCCCACCTTCGCGCTGACTCTCTACCACTGGATCGACACTCCGAGAGGGTATAGCCCCTTGCACAATGCTAGGCAACAGGCAATAGGAACAGGAAACAGAAATCAGAAACCTTGTATTTATGCAGAATAAACGATGACACAGGAAATAGACACAGAATTTCCGTCACGTTGGAAATTCTGTGCCTATTGCCTGTTGCCAACCAATCATATCGTTCGAATTTTCTAGGTTTGTATTGATGAATTTGAGGTTATTTCCTGTTCCTATTGCCTGTTGCCTAGCATTGTGCAAGGGCCTTATAAAACGCAAGCGCCAAGATGTTTAGTGTTCTTTTCTCGCACATAATCACGTGGGTAGGGTGATAGCGTCCTAGAGCGCTCTCTATACTTCTGCCGAAAACTTTTGTCTTTTTAATTCGCAAATTAATAAATTAAAAATTAAACGTTTGGCTAAAAATGGCTAACGAAATATCGGATCGTGAAAGAATCACCATCCTAATGATGCGGGGATGGGGTGATAATGAACGATCGTTCACTGATGTCGTTTGATTATTTAATAACACGTATCCGAATCGTCAAATTGGTAAATCCACTGTTTTGAAAACTGTACGTTTTCAAGAAACTGGTAGTGTAAAAAGTCGCTTTAGGTCTGGCAGGCCATCGTCTGCAACTAATAACGACAAACAACTCGATGTTCTGTAGACTTTTATTGAAAATCCCCATACGTCTGTTTTAATAGAGCAGCTCAAGCTCACGACATTGCTTCCATGTCCGTACACAAAATTTTAAGAAAAAATAAATTACATCCATACAAACTGCAATACGTTCAAGAATTGCAAGACGGAGATGATGAGCGTCGTATACGCTTCTGTGCAAGAATGATGGACCTAATAGATGCCTCGCCCAACTTTCCTTATCAAATTGTTTTCACAGACAAGGCAACCTTTACATTGACGGGAGAGGTTAATAATCAAAATTTTCGTCTTTGGTCAGATGAAAATCCGAATTGGGTGCGAGAAAGTCATACACAATACCCACAAAAAATAAATGTATAGTGCGTCATGATAGATGCTTATGTGATAGGGCCATTTTTTTGGAGGAAAACCTCAATGCTCATAGGTACGAGAGATTATGAAATAATTCCAGCCATACAAAATATTTTTCCAAATAACTTTGAGCAAATATGGTTTCAGCATGATGGAGCTCCGCCTCATGTTGGTGCAGGGCCACGTCGAATTTTAAATGAAGTTTTCCCGTAAAGGTGGATAGGAAGAAGGAACCGAAATGAGGGTGAGGAAAGTTGGCCACCTAGGTCACCAGATCTAACTCCTCTTGATTATTACTTTTGGGGCTATCTGAAGAGTAAGGTTTACGAAACAAAACCTCAAAATATCCAAGAATTGAGGCAGCGAATAAGAGATGAAGCAGCCTTGATACCTGCTGAATCAAATCGTAGAGCTATTTCTGCGTCCTATCAAAGATTAGCATACTGTCAAAAAGTCAATGGAAACCACTTTCAAAATTTACTGTAAAACACACACAAAAAAAGTGTAAATCAAGGTTGTAAAATTTGTAATTTAGGAAAATGTAAATAATAATTACTTTTTTTACTTTTTTAATTGTAATAAAATTTGAGTTTAATTACAATTTCAAAATGTATTTGTAATTGAACGACTTTAATTACAATTCCGAAAAACATTTGTACTTAACCTCAATTTAAATTAAAATTATGTAAAATAATTAGTAATTAAGAACTTCAATCACAAAAGTACTGTTATTTACAACTCTGCTAATGTAAATCCGACCGTGCAACCTCCACGCGGTACATTTTGGGTAACGCTGATGCCGGCGGTATCGTAGCTTTCAAGCTCCATCACTTGAAAAATACTTAATAAAAATATACTTTATTAGTTTTTTGAAAAGCTCTCGAGGTAAGCTATAAGAATATGCAATCAAAAATAGGGGTCTTTACTTAAAAATTTTAAAGTTATTTTTACTTGGCATTAACAAAGTTATTTGTAGTCACACTAATATTACTATTTAATGCGTTACTTGGAACCCTACAACTTTTGTCTGAAACATTTTTTTCTAAAATGCGTAGTTTTTGAAATATTTAGGGGTTGCCATACTTTTGGTAAACCCTATATACGAGCATAACTAAACTATTGGGATATTAACTCGTGACGTCACGTCTCCAATATGGCCGCCTCGATAAGGACACGCGTCATTAACCTAATTGTGTTTACAAGTATTAAATAATACTTAGAAGATGCGTTTAAGCATTAAAGACATTTGTGTATTCGCAGAATGTTCATCCTCGACGTGTAACTTTTTTGAAGGCAAAAATTTATTGAATAGTGGTCATTTGATGGCATATGTGGCATAGCATGAACAGACTGAAGATTTTTTAACTTGCTTGGTTTCTGCTTGAAAATCTCTAATATGAGAGATCCACCACATCAAATAAAGATTAATTGAAGTGCACGTGAACGAAAATAAATGTAGTCAAATGTAGGGGAGACCGGGGCTAGTTGGCACACTTTTTACATTTTATTTTTTTGTTCTTTTCTATACAACATTTTGTGCCTATCTTTAGTATAATTTGAAAGTACAATTCTTCGACAACAGAAAAATATATATACTGAAAAGATCGAAAGTAAATTTGTAGAAGAAATCCGTTTTATGTTCGAGGATGTCTAGCGAGTCAACGTGCCCCGTTAACGGGGTACAATGGCACACAGTATGAAGTAAATTGTCTACGCCGAGAAAAATATAGTTTATTTTAATTAAATGTTTATGTTATGGTTTACCACAAATATATAAAGTTAATTTAACTTTATCTTTACTGTATTATAACTTTAGGCTATATTAAAACACTAATATGGCATATTTATTTAATTAATACTAAACAAAATCTTTGGTTCATATTTATATAAATAAAACTTATTAATGACAACAATTAAAAGTGTAGAACAAGCTGTACACGCCACGAGTTCGAACATGCCATACTAACTTGTCCTATTTCTTTTGTGTCAACTCACCCCAAAGCTAATTAAGTTCTTTCGAGTCATATACAGGGTGTTTTAAAATTAAGTGCATTAAATTTGTGTAATGAAAGAAGAAATCAATACAAGCATTTTAAGTATAGGAACCATGGGTCGGCGACGCTTCGTTACGGCGTTATAAGCGTATAAAGTAAATCGTCACAAGTACTACGCCCGCGTTGTAGTTTGTTTTCCTCTCGTTTGTTTACTTCTCAAGGTGCTTGCAAGTTCTTTCTTTCACTTTCCTCGTGTTTTCTCAGCCAAGCTGTGGTGATCACGTTGTCAGTCGAGCTGTGCTACTCACAGTGAGAAACGAGTAGCTGGTAATAAACGAGTAGCTTTATTTTCTTTGAAATAATCATGAACCGCCACAATGGATACACTTGGGAGGAACTCGCAGACATACACTTAACTTTCGGCGCTGCTGGAGGCAACTGTGCGCTCGCTCAAGAGGATGTATCAAGAAAGATACCCGAACAGAAGACTGCCGAACCGGAGGACTTTTGTTAACGTTGATCAACGTCTGAGGGAAACGGGATCATTGCAATCGAGGATGTACAACGCAGGGAGAAATAGGTCAACACGTACTCCACAGTTTGAGGAAGAAGTATTAGAGCGATTTGAAGATAATCCATCAACAAGTACTAGAATTATTGCACGCGAGCTCCATGTTAATAACAGTTTTGTTTGGAATATTGTCCATGACAATTTGCTTCATCCGTTTCATCGGCAAAAGGTGCAAGCTCTTCGCCCCGATGATTTTCCGGCTCATGTTGCCTTTGTTAATTGGTTTCTGCAATAAAGAGCTCTCCAACCTGAATTTCCAGCTCGTGTTTTGTTTACCGACGAAGCAAGCTTCACGCGTGAAGCCATCGTTAACACTCACAACAGTCATGTGTGGGCTGAAGATAATCCACATGCCACTTTAATTTGTAGTCACCAAGAACGTTTTACGGTGAATGTGTGGGCGGGAATACTTAATGATTTCTTAATCGGGCCCTACCTTATGCCTTTCAGGCTTAATGGGCGCAATTCTGGTATTCCTGCAGCAAGTCCTGCCGGAACTTATGGAAGACGTACCGCTCGCAATTAGAAGGGTCATGTGGTTTCAGCACGACGGTGCTCCACCGCACTTTACGGCTGAAGTACGCAATCACCTGACAGATACTTTCGGCAACAGATGGATTGGGCGGGGTGAACCTGTTACGTGGCCTGCAAAATCACCAGATTTAACGCCTCTCGATTTCTTCTTCTGGGGTGCAATGAAAAGTATGATTTATTCTGATCAAGTCGAATCTGAGGAGGATCTGGTCGCTCGCATCGTTGAGGCATCTGAAACCATCCGACACATGCCTGAAATATTCCAAAGAACGCGACAGTCATTGCTCCGTTGCTATGACTTTTGCCGTAACATTGGCGGTCGTAACTTTGAACATTTACTGTAAACATGTCAAATTAACAGAATAAAATAATTGCATCGCAGACGTTATGACGATTTAGTTTAAACGCCCATAACGCCGTAACGAAGCGTCGCCGACCCATGGTTCCTATACTTAAAATGCTTGTATTGATTCCTTCTTTTATTACACAAATTTAATGCACTTAATTTTAAAACACCCTGTATATATAAAGCATGATATAAAAATATATTGTTTAAAAGTTCGTTAAAATGTACTCGAATAAGTATATTTTCGAACTGCCATAGCAACTAACATAAAAGTTTACATTTATTAATAATGTAAATAAATTTACGAGAATGTGAGAATTTACTTCCACTGTTAAAAATGCAATTCAACGCTCGTAACAAAATGCAACTTACGTCACATGTGTGAAAGATGGTTTTGCACTTAATGCTTGCTTGGTTCTTGCAATATGTTCGAAAACAGCCGAAATATAAGCAAAGTGTCAACTAGCCCCTGTAGCCAACTAGCCCCAGTCTCCCCTACATGTAAGGCTGGTTTAAGTGTCAAGTGCAAGCTGCAAGTACACAGTTGCTGTGCTATTATTTTGCAATATCGGTAAGCAATACACATATATATTATAATAAATTATCATAAAGTTTAAATAAATAATTAATAAAGTTTATATTTTTAACGTTCATTTAGTATTTATACAATTGTCACATTTTATAATATAATTTAGCATTTATGCTTATAAACAAAGTATTCTCTACGTCTGTGAACGCCAGTGGAACAATTAAGTAAGTATAATAATAAAAAATTTATATACATGTTTGTCTTGCTTTTCTTTCTTATGATTTCATTGCCTGTTACTTTCGTACATCTTTCATTCATTGTCAGTGCAATACAAGTTACATTCCTGATATTTACTGCCACTTCTGAAAGTTTTTAGTTACGTATGTACACTATAGATTTTCAGTACTAGGAATGAATATCGCAACGCAGCCTGTATATGTATGCATTACACTAATAATGAATCGAAGACGTATTTGCATAGGAATTATGCTATAATTCCTGTACAAATTGAAAGACGTGTTCCTACATATTTGTTAATAATTTATTAATTTATTAATTATAAAACATATATTTACTAATATTGATATATTTAGAGTATTTGTGTATATTAGTATCTTTGTATATTAGAGATAAAAAATATAATTATTTGTTACTGAATTTAAATTATTAAAATTATAATAGTATAATACTAAAATTAAATTATCATAGACGAATTTGTTGTAATATTTAGAAATAATGAACAATAAAAATGTTATTTTTTCAGGTGTGATACGAAAATCATTTTCTGATGCGACAGATGACAAGATTTCTGCTCCGATTAAAATATAGTTAGCTCATGCCAAGGAACGCATAACGAGAAACAAAGAACAAGAAAAAGAGAACGTGCCTGTAAATGATGTAGAGTAATTAATATGGATGTTTATCCTCTTGCGAAAGAGAACATAAGAGTGAGTCAGATGCGAATATATAGATGCGATGGCAAAACATGTTTTCTTTCTTAAAAGTTTTATTTTGTAAATGTTAGTCTTTTCTTTGTCAATATTATCGAGATGGCATATCTAGCTTTGTATAACACACGCACATATATTTATATATATATATATATATATTTCGTTGTGAATATCGATTACAAGTAGTTATATTATTTTTATTAGAGTCAAGAATATCTGTCATTTTCGTCGTAAATATCGTTAATCGAAACAACCACAATTATGATGGTCCATAACTGTTATACTTCAGGGATTTTTATTTTAGAGGTATCATTATACTTTTATTATAATATTATGTTAAGGTGTATGTACGTGGCTGCGTAATTATCGTCTTTGCTTTCGTTTTAATGAATAAATATACCTGAACGTATATTAATTGTATGGATATGAAGTAGTACATATGTTATTGGCAATAACGCATGTGCAATGTATCAGTAGACTTGGCATAATTAAGTAGCGTGGGTCACTAGTTTCGTTCGCGGTACAGTTAAACTTGTTTATGTGAGCAAATTATACGATCAGTATAAGTATCGACATATAATAGATTCTTAAGTTATAAATAATTCTTAAGTTAAGTGTGCAATCATCGAACTCATTTGTCAATGGCTATTATGAATAATTGTATACAGCCGCCACCCGTTTGATACTCAGTAGAGTAAGGTGGATATACAATTTACTTGTTTAAAGAGAAAGTACCTGGTTTACGCGAAACATAAATTATCGATTAACGCGACTGTTAAACATGATACAAGCATATGAATAAATATAAATTTATAATGCATAAAAATGTATACAAATTATTTAACTTAACCTAACGTACGTATATACCTAAAAAAAAAGTATATACCGTGCACATTCCATCATTGGTTCTATATTGGTACTCCTGATATTCTTGGTACTTACTGCGAAATATTCTCAGTATGTACTACGAACTCGAAAAAGGCGGAGATAGAAATGTTCTCAGTAGGTTCGCAATAAATTGTAGTACGTATCTCGAATGTTTGGAGAATATACGCAATATACTGCTGCAATATCCTTTGAACATTCTCAGTATCTACATGTGCTGTATGGGAAGTTGGCCCCACTTTTTCAAAAATCGGAAAAAATCATTAGAGTTCTGGATGCTCCAGCAAGAGTTCTAGAGTTCTCTATCGATTTTAGAAAGAGTATGGTTTTTTTTTATTTTTGATTTTTGGGGTTATTTCAACGGAACTCTTTCTAAAACTTATAGGGAACTCTAGAACTCTTTGAAATACTTCCGAATCCACCATAAAAAATTGATTTTTTTAAAAATGAGGGGCGCCGTAAAGTTAGTTCCCCTATTTTTAAAATAGTGTTTTTGTCACTTTAATCGACGGAACTTTTTCTAAAATCGATAGAGAAGTCTAGAACTCTTGCTGGGGCATCCAGAACTCTAATAATTTCGTCCGAATTTTGAAAAAGTGTGGCCAACCACATACGTGTATTCTCTTTACTTCAGGAGAGACATTATACTATAAATAAAGGTTAAAAATATAAACTTGATTAATTATTTATTTAAACTTTTTATTATAATATATATATATATATGTATATACATATATGTATATGTATATGTATATGTATATGTATACGTATACATACATATACATATACATATACATATACATATACATATACATATACATATACATATACATATACATATACATATACATATACATATACATATACATATACATATACATATACATATACATATACATATACATATACATATACATATACATATACATATACATATACATATACATATACATATACATATACATATACATATACATATACATATACATATACATATACATATACATATACATATCATATACATATACATATACATATACATATACATATACATATACATATACATATACATATGTATATATACAGGGTGTTCTAAAAAAGGGGGGCCAAAATTTAGGGAGATATTCCTCACACCTAAAGGATGAAAAAATGTTATATAAACATGGGTGCGGAAACGCTTTTTTCAGGAGTTAGAGCTTCTTTTCTGAGTACGGCTAAATGAGGTTGTGACCTTATCTGCCAGGCAGAAATCAGAAGAATTTGACCTTTAATGTTATAGTTACTTGTTTACATAATGATTAATCCTAAATTGTTTCTTGTGTAAGTAATACAGTCAACAATATTTTCAACATAACTCCTGAAAAAATCGTTTCCGTACCCATGTTTATATAACATTTTTTCATCCTTGAGGTGTAAGGAATATCTCCATAAATTTTGGCCCCCTTTTTTAGAACACCTTGTATATGTATATGTATATGTATATGTATACAGGGTGAGTCATTTTAATCTATAAACGCTAATATCTCGAAAAGGAGGTTTTTTAAAAAATGATTCAGACAAAAGTTTTATGGCTTTGAAGGGGAAAGATGATGACATTATTAATTTAATTGTAGATGGCGCCACTTTAGAGATTTTATTATGGCGGCCATTTTTTTAAATGGAACTGGATTTTTTTTTAATGAAAGTTGTAGCTGGCAATAAGACGAAAACAACGGTTTTTTGTTTTTTAAAATCGGATCATTGTATATACATATATATACAATGTATATACAATGATGACACCCTGTATATACAGGGTGGACCAAATGAGTCTATAATGGGAAAAATCTCGAAATAGAGGTTAGATACAGCAAAATGTTTTAGACAAAAGTTGTATGGTCTAAATTAAGGGGGACATAAGATGGTGGCAATGATTTGACTTTGGATGGTCGTTTGAAGTTCACGTGAACGTCACCTTCAATTTCTTAAACGGAACCCTCTATATTGTAGTATATCGTTTGAAAGGGCATAAAATAACAAAAATTTTGGTGCAAACCAGAGGTCGATACGTTGACCCGTTCGGGAGTTATTTAGGGTCAAAAATTGACTTTTTCCAACTTTGACTTTAAATAACTCCCGAACGGATCAACGTATCGACCTCTGGTTTCCGCCAAAATTTTTCTTATTTTATGCCCTTTCAAACGGTATACTACAATATGGGGGTTTTACTTAAAATTTGTTAGTGTCCCAGGGGACTCCAACTCAAAAATTTGAAATGGAACCCCCCAATATTGTAGTATATTATTTAAAAGGGCATAAAATAAGAAAAATTTTGGCGCAAACCAGAGGTCGATACGTTAATCCGTTCGGGAGTTATTTAAAGTCAAAGTTGGAAAAAGTCAATTTTTGACCCTAAATAACTCCCGAAATGGTCAACGTATCGACCTCTGGTTTGCACCAAAATTTTTGTTATTTTATGCCTTTTTAAACGATATACTACAATATAGGGGGATCCGTTTAAGAAATTGAAGGTGACGTTCACGTGAGCTTCAAACGACCATCCAAAGTCAAATCATTGCCACCACCTTATGTCCCCCTTTAGACCATACAACTTTTGTCTGAAACATTTTGCTGTATCTAACCTCTATTTCGAGATTTCTCCCATTATAGACTCATTTGGTCCCCCCTGTATATATGATATATATATATATAGGGTGTCAGGTTAGTATTTGCCTGTATTGATTAAAATAACACCCTGTATATATAATATATATATACAGGGTGTCATTTTAATCAATACAGGCAAATATCTCGAAAGATATGGAAGATACGGATAAATGTTTCAGAGTTCAGACAAAAGTCGTACGGTTTGAAGGGGGACATAAGATGGTGGCAATGATTTAATCTTGGATGGTCGTTTGAAGCTCACGTGAACGTCACCTTTAGTTTCTTACATGGAACCCTCTATATTGTAGTATATTGTTTGAAAGGGCATAAAATAAGAAAAATTTTGGCGCAAACCAGAGGTCGATACGTTGACCCGATCGGGAGTTATTTAAGGTCAATAATTAGCTTTTTCGAACTTTGACCCTAAATTAAAATAACTTCCGAACAGATCAATGTATCGACCTTTGGTTTGCGCCAAAATTTTTCTTTTTTAATGCCCTTTTTTAAACGATATACTACAATATGGAGGGTTCCATTTCAAATTTTTAATTTTGGCGCAAACCAGAAGTCGATACATTGATCCGTTTGTGAGTTATTTAGGGTTGAAATTCAAAAAAATTAATTTTTGACCCTAAATAACTCCTGAACTAACACAATTACAATTACGATATTTTGTTATAACGAAACTTATATCTACTAATTCCCCTGAAGAGATTTAGTATGATTTATTTGTCAATTCACTTATGACGTTATTCATCTAGCGACAGCAACATAACTGGTTTAAAGGAATACTTTAGCTCCGTGCAGTGGATCTCCCATTGTGATACTATTATATCATGTGTATAACATTTTAGGCATAGATTTTTATGAGCCTAACTAGAAATTTTTTAAGTTGTGACAGTATTTTTCTAGGAGTGCGATATGTTAGCAAGATAAAAGATAAGATTGTCAGTATATAATAAATATATTTTTCTCTGTGTTTTTTAAATATACAAAAGACCCATAAACATACTCTGCACTAATACTAAAAATAGTGTATGGTTAAGTGGTATTAATTGTTCATTTGTTTTATCTGCATTTATAATGATACATTTTATAGCAATACCAATATAGATATTTTTAGCGAATTTTATTCAAACAAAGTGCAATAAATTTAGAACAAAATTCGCAATATTGACTAATAGTCGAGAAGTAGATATCATAAAGAATGTTAACGTGTAAGAACGACAGTAAAATAGCATATTGTGCACCTAGGGGAGAAAGTTACGTTTTTCAGACGAGTGTGAAGGTTTGCCGCCCAAGCCGAAGGTGAGGGCGGCAATCACACGAGTCTGAAAAAAAGCTTTCTCCCCGTGGTATACACGATATTTTTTACAGCACCTTTACGGAAATGTTCGAATTTCGATTCCGTAGAGCGAGGCGACAGTGCCCAATTTCACGACAGGGCTTACTTTTCCTCCCTAGGGAGGTGTTGTAAAAAAGTATTTCTTAAGTTTTCAATAACATTAATAAAGATAAATAAAAATTCTTTTTTAACTATATTGAATTAATAATTATCCTTTTCTTTTCTCAACGCGTTATTCTTCTCACTCTCTTTTTTTTCTATTATTTTAATATTATTTTAGTAATTTGCTTTTATTTGAAATAATGCTTTTGACATTTGTTATCTTTTTTTATAGTTATGTTATTTTCCTTATATTACTATTTTTGTTCTTATACCTAATAAGATTATCTTTATCATGATTATGTAATCAAATCGATTCTTGATGCCTGTTGCATTAGATTTATGTTTCTAGAAACGTGTCGATCATCGATAAATTGCAACGTTATTTACAACACTTCTTATCCACATTTTTTATTTATCTAATATTCTAATAAAAAGAAGTGAACCAATTTCCTGGTAATTTTGCCCATTTTTGAGAAAGACGTAGTGTAAAATCCCGAATTGTCGGATTGCAAAATTATGTGATCGATGATTACGTCATTCGATATTCGCGTCTTTATTTGCCCTTGGAGTTATCAATGCGCGAAGGTCGCTGCGGAATTTGACCTATCGTTGCGGTATTATCTCATCACAGTGGTCTATGCCAAGCAACTTCGAAAAGCATATTCAAGGATAACTGTAGTAAAAAATAAAATTAATTAATTAATATTAATGTCAATATTTCCTTTTTAAAATTTCCATGTTATTTTGAGAAAAATCTACAAACCATCGAAAATTTTCTTCTCAAACTTTACAAAAGAGTAATATTCGAGTTTGATATTCTCTCTCTCAGTAGACAATTAATTATTTTTAATTATGTGCCAATTAATCATTAACTTATTGATTGTACTAACCGGCTTACAGTAATAAATGCTTCTTTGATATCACGAAGAACTTCCTAAACAAATCTCCCCATTTTGTTGTGGTCATAGAGATCATGATGATACGTTTAAAGATTCTGCTGAGTTGAATAACAAATAAGTATAAAGAAAGACACACAACGGGTGAAGTCCCTGGTAACGGTAGTAGATTTAAATGGAACTGATATTTCGTTGTAACTTTCCTCATCCGTTAACGATGACTAATGGTTGCACGTTTCAACAGGACAATACTCCTGCGTGAGCTCGATCGTGCAGTAATGCCAGTAATGTTATCTTGGAAACCCCCTGGTGATTACAAAAATCATGACGTCTATTCTCGATCAATTTTTTCTTGTGAGATTTCTTGGAGTTATCATTTTCCGAGCGAGAATAACCTTTAATTATTCCAATATCCAACCGGTTTTTTCTCCTCTTTCTCTCTCTCTCTCTCTCTCTCTCTCTCTCTCTCTCTCCTCTCTCTCTCTCTCTCTCTCTCTCTCTCTCCTCTCCTCTTTCCCTTTTATTTTACGTTCTTATTACATTTACATTCTTCATATATGTATATCTCCTCTTCACGTTGCCTTTTAGGAAAAATTCCTGCTACTCCACTTTTGTCTTTATTTTAATTTTATTTATAGACGACATTAATTTCCTTTTTAGAAGAAGAATATTGATTTTGTCGTTTTTTCACTTTTATTTTAATGAACAAGTATGTTTCTTCCAAGAAATTATGCCGACGCCGTTAATTGAGATCAGTTTAGCGATAGTAATAAATATATATGTTTATTTATCTAGCTTCCATGATTTCAGAACTGAATTGTGAAATAACATAATTCTTGAAATTGTTCATAAAGAAACATGTGCACGTGCAGTGTCTAAAGTTCATTACATAATTCTTTGAACGCAAATGATAAAATAAAATAAAGATCTATAACTTAATTTAAAACTGTAATAAAAGGTTGAACACTTAAAGTTTTAAACAAATTGAAAATCAAACTCTTAACATAAACACATAACAGAATAATATAATGTAGAATAAACAAAATAAAAATTAGCTCTCTCGATAAAAATCATAAAAATCTTTCCAATTGGAGGTCGATCCTAAATTTATCGAAGACGTGTATTCAAAAGATAAATCTATCCTATACAGACATGTAACATTATTTCTATGAACCGGACGTAAACAACATCAACATTCCTGGAGCTGTTAATTTGCGTCATAACGAATTATTTTCAATAATAAAAATTCGCGCGAAAGGACAATAAATTTTTTTCTCAAGGAAAGTTCGAGCATTTCCGCAAGGCACGAATCGCGCCATTCAGCTTTAATCGGCAACGAATGACGGCAACCGATGGATCATTATCGTCCCCACCGAACCGACAGGATTTAATAGGTCCATCAACTAGTGAAGGAGTTTAGTTCGATCGGCGACTCGCGGGCAGCCGATTAGTACCGGTTTTGGTCTGACCCGTGATACACCTCGTCTTGAGTGCGGATTCAACACGAGAGACCGACGCGAATCGCGAGTGGGATTTATCGCATTCCTCAACGGAGTGCGAGCTCTCTGTCCGAAGCGCGTGAATCGGTAAAAACCGATTAATTGGCGAAGAGTTACATGCTGATACCACAAATAAACATGATGTTCATCGGCACGCTCGTCCTTTTCCTCGCTCTAAAAACAATCGACGCACGTGAGTGATGGTTCATTAGACGTCAATTCTAACGTCAGTTTTTCGTTGCATGAATATTTCCATCTGAAAAAGACGTCAGCTCGAACAGCAAATCTTTTCTTAATCAAGTTTTTAAAAAATTTATTCGCTTATTTAAAATTGTAAGAACACATTTGATACAATTAAATAACACATTAAAAATTTAATGAATCTGACTCTTATCATACATTTGTCTTCATATCAAAGACAGACAAAAAAGAATATTCTTGATTTTAAAATATCTTTAGTTTCAACGTGGAAATACCTTGAAATAAGATTATATTGCGTTATTATGTTAAACGATTATATTAAATAAAGAAAACGTGTTTGAATGAAGCATTTATAATTTTATATAGTTTAACCAAGAAAAAAAAGTTGAAATAAAGAGTTGTTAACTTTACTTAACTCGATAGAAATATTTGAAATTATTATTTACTTTATTTCTTTGTACACTGTTCTCAAGACTGACGAATATCGGGATGACAATTTGGCAGCTTCGACATTTGGCATTAAGATTTTTGTCTCCAAATGATCTCAGGAATCTGCCATTAACGGGTGATACGTTAGGTCTGGTACACCCTGTATACGAAACAACTATAATAAGAATAAATAAAAGGTCAAGGACTCTCGAAAATTTAAACAAACAAGTAAAGGGCACTGAGAGTCGACGCGGTTCTTGATGCGTTGAAATATCAGATTACTGATTTATTCATTCATTGTACATTCAATCCGTACGTTTCGGCTCAGGATTGAGCCATCTTCAGCGATATAAATTAATATTTGATCAAGTTCTCTATTATACCCAAGTGAGTTTTATGATTGAAAGATCCAGAAACGATGTTAGTTTGTAAATGACTACGAGATTGAAATAAGATAGTCAAGAGAACGAGAACATTACACAGAAAGACATTATCAAAGAATCAGGTACAAAGTTTTATCCGAAACAGCACATATAAAGAGATTCCGAAATTTACGGTCTTGTCAAGAGGGCACACACATGGTAAAAAATTAATTTATATCGCTGAAGATGGCTCAATCCTGAGCCGAAACGTACGGATTGAATGTACACAATGAATGAATAAATCAGTAATCAGATATTTCAACGCATCAAGAACCGCGTCGACTCTCAGTGCCCTTTACTTGTTTGTTCTTATAAGAATACTTTTCCAGATAAATGTTTAATTTAAGACATTCCAAATTATTTCTACATACACATATGTACGTTTGAAACTCGGTATGCCTGATTCGTTATAAACTTCGATAAAGTGTGAATTTTGTCTTTAGGAAATTGCTATTGTACCTACTTAAAAATATTAGTTGATTAAATTGAACAATGATTTACCATTACAGAGAATACGTGCTCGGATGTTAATTGCATTAACATTCGCAATTGTCCGGAGATCATAGCAATTTTGAGAGGTCCGAGACCGCTTTCGGCAGAGACGTTGCAAACTCTTAGAAATTCGCAATGTGGCTTCGAGGGCAGAGACCCGAAGGTTTGCTGCAACCAGGTAATTGACCTAGACGCATTAATTTATCGACAAAAACATTAACATATAATTTAATAAATTAATATTAATTACTAAATTTAATTACTAGATTTAATTACTAAATTTATTGAAATAAATAAAGAAATAAGGTAAAGTTAAATAACATATAATATAATCCACAATTTCTAATTCGAGAAAGTGAAATTTAATGTTATTTGAAGCTAATTTAAAAGATAAAACAGAAGAAAACAAAGAGAGATTCTAATTAGGAATTATAATTATTAAGAAACACACATCTTTTGAGTATAAATTATTGTAGCAACATTGTATTAATAATTTTATTCCTCTATTTGTTTCCGATTTATTGCTATATAGCTTTATTGATAAATTCTTGAAATGTTAAAAGATTATTTATATTAACCAAATTAAATTTGTTAATCGACGAAGCTGGCAATCACTCCTGACGGTCACAATCATCAGGACACTTAGACCAAGATTCCGGTCCTTCTATCAAAACGCTTAAATTTAAGCAACTTAAATTAAGATGGAAAAATTCCCTCTCTCTTCACTAATTAAATCGATATCGATTTAATATTAAAATCACTGTAAAAACTTATTGCAAAAAATATTACCCCAGCCAGGGTTCGAACCTGGAATCTCCCGCATTCCGTTCGGGTGTCTTAACCAATTCGACTACCGGGGCATGTGGTAATATTTATCGCAATAGTACATCTAAACAATCATAAGATGGAACACCGATATTTACGTCGACGGTGTATATTCAAACACGATGAGATACATTAACTTCGCCAGTGTATAAATAACCAAATTAAATTTCTTAATCGACGAAGCTGGCAATCACTCCTGACGGTCACAATCATCAGAACACTTAGACCAAGATTCCGGTCCTTCTATCAAAACGCTTAAATTTAAGCAACTTAAATTAAGATGGAAAAATTCCCTCTCTCTTAAGCTGGGGCCAGACTATGCGCGATTCGTGGTTCGTGATTCGCGGTTCGCCATTCGTAAAGATTCATACGAATCACGAATCGCGCATAGTCTGGCGCCGAAGATTCGTATAGATTCGTATCGTTCGCCAATGTCTCGTAAGACTCGTGAATAGTGTGTATAGGCAGATTCGTCGAATTCACATTCGGCATTCGCTGTTTACCATTTGCGCCGATTCGCCAGCGGTGCGGTTTTTTGACGAAATGAAAGAAATGACGAACGCACAATCAAAAAAATGACAAACGCACAATTCGTTGTTGTCGCACACGGGCCAAAGCAACGCGAATCAACACGAATCATCACGAATTGATCATTCGTGGCGATTCGCGCTCTTTGATCTCACCAAAAAACCGCTCCGCTGGCGAAACGGCGCAAATGGTGAACAGCGAATGCGAATTCGACGAATCTACCTATACACACTATTCACAAATCTTATACGAATAGCGAACCGCTAATCACGAACCACGATTCGAAAAAGCGCTTTGCTGGCGAATCGACGCGAATGCTAAACAGTTGATGCGAATTCGACGAATCAAAAACACTAAATTTAATGGCACAAAAAAGAAGTGAAATTATTGCAAGTATATTTATTAGAGTATTTAAATAAATATCTCAAAGTTGCAGTAAACTTAATATAAGATGCAGAGGACATTTAAAATGTATGAAATACAGTGGCAAAATAAAATAAAAATATAAAAATATCTCAAAGTTGCAGTGAACTTAATATAGGATGCAGAGGACATTTAAAATGTATGAAATACAGTGGCAAAATAAAATAAAAATATAAAGTACAATAGATAGCGTAATGAGAGAGGTGCAGGAATTGAAAAGGGAATTGCATCGATAACAAGCACCAAATTATGTGAGAGACAACAATCGAAGATGGACATAATCTCCAGCAGCATACTTGGCGTGCCCGTATTTTTGGTTAAAATTGTAGGCAATACGGGCACGCCAAGTATGCTGCTGGAGATTATGTCCATCTTCGATTGTTGTCTCTCACATAATTTGGTGCTTGTTATCGATGCAATTAAACCCTTTTCAATTCCTGCACCTCTCTCATTACGCTATCTATTGTACTTTATATTTTTATTTTATTTTGCCACTGTATTTCATACATTTTAAATGTCCTCTGCATCCTATATTAAGTTTACTGCAACTTTGAGATATTTTTATATTTTTATTTTATTTTGCCACTGTATTTCATACATTTTAAATGTCCTCTGCATTTTATATTAAGTTTACTGCAACTTTGAGATATTTATTTGAATACTCTAATAAATATACTTGCAATAATACTTTGATTTCACTTCTTTTTTGTGCCATTAAATTTAGTGTTTTTGTGTTTTTAAAAAATACTTCATCTTTTTGCCTAGTATTATTTATAAAATTATTTTGCGTAAAATATACTTGGCGTCCTTTTTTTACATTTTGAATGTCTTTTTTAGGCGGATTTCACAAGTTTTTGTTAAGTTTTATGTATGTATTAAATCTTTACTTTATATATATACTAAATAGATGAGTCTACAATATACTAAAAATAATGGATACAGAAAAGATTAGCAAGACCCTCACGCAAGGTAGGGCGTTGTTCCTCTCCCCATAATCACCCTCATCTCTGTCAACGACTGTTTTGCGACACTTTTCTCTACCATATTGTCTTGTTTTTGTAATAGACATAAATGTTGCTTTTGTAATAGAAGTGTTTTATGATAGTCGGGGGGGCACCGCCCTCCTGAACGGGTTTCGCCCCGCTGCCCCCGCCGAGGGTCTTCGCTCCCCTTAAACCCCCATTAGGGGCTTTGAAGTGACTCAATATGTATACTTATGTATACCTGGAGGTAATAAAGCAGTAGAAAGAGCGTGAGAAGGCGTGAGAGAGGGAGAAAGAACGACAAAAAGCGTGAAAAAGCGATATAAAGCGTGAAAGAGCGTTATAAAGCGAGAGAGAGCGAGAAAGAGCAAGAAAGAGCGAGAGAGAGCTTGAAAAAGCGTTAAAAAGCGAGGAAGAGCGAGAGACAGCGAGAAAGAGCAAGAAAGAGCGAAAAAGATCGAGAAAAAGCAAAAGAGAGCGAGAATGAGCGAGAAAGATTGAGAGAAAACGAAAGAGAGCGAGAAAGAGAGAAAAAGCGAAAAAGATTGTGAAAAAACGTTAGAAAGCAAAAAAGAGCGAGAGACAACGAGAAATAGCAAGAGAGAGCGTGAAAGAGCGTTAGAAAGCGAGAGAGCGAGAAAGAGCGAGAGAGATCGAGAGAGAGTGAGAGAAAGCGAGAAAAAAACGAGAAAGAGCGTTAGAAAGCGAGAGAGAGCGAAAAAAAGCGAGAAGGAGAGAGAAAGATCAAGAGAAAGCAAGAAAGAGCGAGAGAGAGCTTGGAAAAGCGTTAGAAAGCGAGAAAGAGCGATAGACAGCGAGAAAGAGCCAGAAAAAGCGATAAAGAGTAAGAAAGATCGAGAGAAAGCGAGAGAGAGCGAGAAAAAGCGAGAAAAAGCGAGAAAGAGCGAGAAAGAGTGAGAGAGAGCGTGAAAGAGCGTTAGAAAACGAGAAAGAGCGAGAGACAACAAGAGATAGCAAGAGAGAGCGTGAAAGAGCGTTAGAAAGCGAGAGAGAGCGAAAAAGAGCTAAAAAGAGCGAGAAAAAACGAGAAAAAGTGAGAAAGAGCGTTGGAAAGCGAGAGAGAGCAAAAAAAAGCAAGAAAAAGAGAGAAAGATCAAGAGAAAGCAAGAAAGAACAAGAGAGCTTGAAAATGCGTTAGAAAGCGAGAAAGAGCCAGAAAGACCGAGAAAGTGTGAGAAAGATCGAGAGAAAGCGACAGAGAGCGAGAAAAAGCGAGAATGAGCGAGAAAGAGAGAGAAAGAGCGAAGAAGATTGAGAGAAAGCGAGAAAGAGCGAGAAAGAGCGTGAAAAAACGTTAGAAAGCGAGAAAGAACGAGAGAAAGAGCTAGAAAGAGCTAGAAAGAGCGAAAAAGAGCGAGAGAGATCGAGAGAGAGCGAGAGAAAACGAGAAAAAGCGAGAAAGAGCGTTGGAAAGCGAGAGAGAGCAAAAAAAGTGACAAAAATAGAGAAATATCAAGAGAAAGCAAGAAAGAGCGAGAGAGAGCGTGAAAATGTGTTAGAAAGCGAGAAAGAGCGAGAGACGGCGAGAAAGAGCCAGAAAGATCGAGAAAGAGTTAAGAAAGATCGACAGAAAGCGAGAGAGAGCGAGAAAGAACGAGAAAAAGCGAGAAAGAGTGAGAGAGAGCGTGAAGAAACGTTAGAAAACAAGAAAAAACGAGAAAGAGCTAGAGCTAGAGACAACGAGAAACAGCAAGAGAGAGCGTGAAAGAGCGTTAGAAAGCGAGAGAGAGCGAGAAAGAGCGAAAAAGAGCGAAAGAAAGCGAGAGAGAGCGAGAGAAAGCGAGAAAAAGCGAGAAAAAGCGAGAAAGAGCGTTGGAAAGCGAGAGAGAGCGAAAAAAAGTGAGAAAGAGAGAGAGAGAGAGAGAGAGAGAGAGAGAGAGAGAGAGAGAGAGAGAGAGAGAGAGCGAGAGAAAGCGAGAAAAGAAGCGCGAGCGTCGATCGAAAATTTGAACTTATCAGCTTTGCCGCCTAGCACGGCTCAGAGTCCTCTAGCGACACGGTAGGTCAAACCGACAAACCTCGATTTTGCGAAGAAGAAGACGACGACTACGACTACGACGACGACGACGACGTATCTGAATTACATAAATTGGACAGAAAAATACAGGCTTATATATAAATCTGTGCATCAAGTGCTTATATGTGCATTAATTTTATATTATTGTAATTAGAAAAATCTATTTTGTTGTCCAATATTTAAATCTTTTGATAATATTGACTTATTTAATAAGATTCAATGATTTATTTCTCGAGAAGCGAGTTTCTTTCTGTAAACGATACGCGGTAGCGTCTCGCTCATCACGACTGGACGTATGCAATGAAGGATATATCGCTTATGTATCTTGTTAATCTTGTTACAAAAATCTTGTTTTTGTTTATAAATAATGTTAATGTTAATGTTAATAAAAAATGGCGCGAGACGCTACCGCGTCTCTTGATAGCGAGTCGCGAATCACGAACCACAAATCGCGCATAGTCTGGCCCCAGCTTTACGAATGGCAAACCGCGACTCACGAACCACAAATCGCGCATAGTCTAGCCCCAGCTTAAGGATGCGTCGGTCGTCGCTACGAACCGTTTAATAGTCTTCTGAAATAATGCTGAAACAGGTTTCTGTGACCTCGCGTTTCCGTTTTATTCCGATCTCGTGGTATTAGCCAGGACATCGAGTTGGAGCTTTATTCGTTGAAATCTGAAATTCGTAAAATTATACCGCGCGTAACGATAAAATCGGATTGCGATCAAAGTTCCCTTATTTTAATCCTAAAGATATTTTCTAAACAATGCAATGAAAATATTTCTACGCACAATTTTCCAATTTTTTAAGATTTTTAATATTAATTTGCGGACGCGAATATGTAATTTGGACAATCGTGCGCGGGAACATTGTACTTTTCTTTTACATTCATAAGATAAAATTCTCTTATTAATTGTTCGTAATTGTAAGTTGATTGAATTTTCGCTTCTGCGCAAAAATTAAATTTGAGTGTTGCATTTCTTCTCATATTAAATATTAATTTTCGGCAATAGGCAACAACGACGACGACGACAACGACGACGACAGCCCCATCAACTGATGATCCAGGTCCACCAGATGTAACAAATCACCCGAAGCTACGTCTGTTGGATCATGCAGCGTGTGGGCCCGT
The DNA here is from genome assembly GCA_030770355.1 of Harpagoxenus sublaevis. NCBI lineage: Eukaryota > Metazoa > Arthropoda > Insecta > Hymenoptera > Formicidae > Harpagoxenus > Harpagoxenus sublaevis. The sequence goes on along the minus strand of JASTWR010000384.1, from coordinate 45,645 downwards.
CACCCAGCAGAAGGTGGTCGGCGGCAACAAAACTGGAATTTTCCAGTATCCATGGATGGCGTTAATAGCATACGACGTCGGAAGACCGAATCCAGAGTTCCGTTGCGGCGGCACGGTTATCTCCTCGCGCTACATTCTCACCGCTGCTCATTGCGTCACCAGACTTCCAGCGGGTAAGGAAAACTCATATAGGTATCCGTAAACATGACAAAAATTGGTTTAAGTATAAAAAAAGGAATCAAGGATTAAATTTAAAAATAGATAAAGTTTGAAAGATACTTAAAAACGTTGTTCTCAAGAAAGTTGTTTCACATTTGTTTCATGTAACTGGCATAAATTCGTGTAATCCGAAACGTTATTCTCCAGGTCTCATACTAATAGGCGTCAGAGTAGGAGATCACGACATAAACAAGGAACGTGATTGCGAGATAGACAACAATGGGCAAGAGGTCTTGTGCGCCGAGAGGTATCAGGATTTTAGCGTGGATAGCGTCCACTTCCATCCGGACTACACGAGAATAAAGCTGCGAAATGACATCGCGCTTATCAGATTGAATAGTTCCGTGGACTTCAGACCTCGGAATGTTAAGCCCATTTGTCTACCCTTCGGTAGTGCGGCGATGTTTAATTCTAAAACGGTGAAAAAAATAATCAATATACATTCTTTTCATTCAATTCTTCCAGTCAGGAAATAATAAAGAAAGAAGCAGCCGAGCAGATTTGCGAGTTACCTACATTTATAATTTTATTTCAAAGTATTCAAATCTACTACAAATTTGACAATAACTAGAAAAAGCAATCTTTAAATGACATTTCTCGTATTCCCTCTCTTTCTCTCTCTCTCTCTCTCTCTCTCTCTCTCTCTCTTTTCTCTCTCTCTCTCAAATTAAAATATTTCACAACCATGTTCTCTTCGAATATACATATGTCTCTTTGATCCTATAATCCATCAAATTTTTTCGAGAAACATTCTCTAACCGCTTCTAAAAAATTTTTGTTCCAATTTAGAGATTTATCTCTCGATTTTTGTCTCAAAAACTCATTTATTTCGAAATTTTCTATTTCAAAATTTCTCTTCTTATTGACAGGCTGTAGTGACCGGCTGGGGCGCGACGGAATTGGGTCCGCGCAGCCAGGACCTTCTGCAGGCGAAATTGCCGCTAATGTCCACCGACCAGTGTAAAGAAATATACAAACGGACCGCGCAGATTTGGTACAAGCAGCTATGTGCCGGCGGCCAGATGAACGTGGACTCCTGCATGGGCGACAGCGGCGGACCTCTGCAAGCGGGTGGTATATACAACGGCAGGTCAGTGCGCATCATCCAGTACGGCGTGGTCAGCTACGGATCGAAACAGTGCGGCACCGAGGGCTTGCCCGGAGTCTACACCAAAGTCGCTTATTATATGGACTGGATCCTTGACACGATGACAGATTAAATTAAGTGCGACTGAAACGTTGCGGAACGCAAGTCCTTCACAATACTTCTAATCTACCGCGTGTTCGAGATATAGTGACGCAAACGCGGTAATCGATCGCGATGAAAATGAGGACATATAAATTTCGCGAGGCATTCGATAAATACGAAAGACAGATAAAATTGATCGAAATATCGGCAGAACCAGTTAAATTGCAGCGGCAGAAAAGGAATATATATGTTTGATGCTTGTGGAAGTAGGCGATTTAGGCGTCTAGAAAAGTGATTCACGTGAATACCGTTGGTGCGCATTTTTAATTAATAAAAATAATTATTGTTAACTTTAAAATCCTTTTATTAGAGTAAAGTATCTTACTGCGCCGATACAACTTTATTCCATTAGACGGAGATCTTTCGGGTTTGTAACCTAAGTTTTTGATTATGCTACTTTATCGCATGTGTGATAAGCATGTAACACATATCATCTTCGCTGAAAAGAAAACAAAAAAAAAACAAAAGGTAGAGAGAGAGAGAGAGAGAGAGAAACGGACGTTCTCTGCTTGCTAATGGATATTTGTGCTAAACTGATGCGTGATTATAATTTATATGTTAACATATAATGTTTTTACGCTACATAATATATCGATAATATACGATTTTTTCATAAAAAAGATGTCTGTTCCTTAAGTTCTACAAGACGTATTTGTGTCGCTCGCGATAATACTGGACTTCCCGGAATATATCGTAATTGCTTTAATTTCGAATAATTCTTCGATTAAACTGAAAACCGTTTTTTCTCGACGCGACAAATGTCAGCATATCAGAAACTTTAGCTATAAACTTATACCCTTATAAATAATTATAAATACCTATAAAAGTATATTAAGGAGACATAAAATGCAGTTTAATATATAAATAAAGTTAAATAGATATAAAAAACTTACTCTTTAGATATTTTCAAACTGCAGCTTGGTCAAAAGTTTAGCTAATTATCGTAATATATTCTAATCGTAATTAATCAAACGTAGGAACCTGACATTCAGAATAATTTTGCGATAATTAGAATTATCGGTTCAATTTATTCTTCGGCAGTGACGTCGTCACTGTGAGACCGCTCGTCGCTACTGGACAACTTCTCGTTACGATCCTCAATCAGTTCCGCCGTTTCGTTGATCGACACTTTCAGCGGCCCGCGATCGGCCTTCCTCTTCAATGTCCAGGCCTCTGACTTTGCCGCCGATTTATCGGAGAAATCGCCCGACGACTTCGACGATGATTGGCTTGAGATCAGAGTACCGGAAGAACTAGTTAATGATCCGGAATTTGGTCTGGAGTTGCTGGCAAAGCTCAGATACGAGTCCAAGCTACTTGACGTGGACCTTTTCGATTGCTGCTGTTTCTTCTTTTTCTTCTTCTTCTTTCGGGCATGAGTGCTCTTCTGAGAAGCCTTCTGTTGTGCCTTCACGAGCGATTGAAAGCTCTGCAAGGTTCATGTATAAAGCGTAGTTTACACGATACTTTCTTAGATTAGAGCATATCCTAAAGTATTTACAATATCTTAATCTCATCCCTACCTTATATATGCTAATGCATAAAACGCGTAAATAAAATATTAAAATTTGTTTACTTATATTATAAAGAAGACAATCATATATATCAATCAATATTTAATTAATTTTTTCTTGGAAAAATTATCTAATATCCTGTAGTTCTTGCAATATCTTGTAATGTTGATGCACGCAAATAACAAGGAACTCACAATACCTGAGAATGCCGTTCGAAGAGGGTCGGTATTTGCGTTACACGGTCCAGCATCATTTCCATCTGCAATCGATGACGTTCAGCCTGTTCCCGTGCCTCGTCGCGACGAAGGGATGTCCGCATGTCCAGGTCTCTATCGTGCTCGTGCCTTGTTTTCGCGACATTAGATCAATATCCGATCGGGAAAATCTATAGATTTATAGATCCAGTGCGTACCTCGTGGCCGATCTCAAGGCCTTCCACGCGGGTTTCCGACCGATCAATGTCTCCCTGAACTTCAGTATCTGTTCCCGTCGCTTCTCCTCCATCCGCTCTCGTATCTCACGCTCCAGTTTCTCTCTGCAATGAGTTTTTTATCGTTATTTACGCATGCAAATTTCTCTCTAATTAAAGATTATGGGGATGAGATATCTTTTATTGCGTTCAGAAAAAAACTAACAAATCTTAAATCAGCATTCTGTCAAAATAAAGTATACAGGGTGAGGCATTTAAATTGAGACGCTTAATATAATATACATATGAAATATCTGGTAAAGTATTCACTTTTCGATGACTTTACTTTGATACTTTTATACATAGAATAATGAAAGGAATTGAATGTTGTAAAAAACAATACAGAAAAAAATTATTTTACAATTGCATTTTGTGGGCCAACATAATTTTGAAAAATTGCAAATGTAAAAATTAATATTATTATTCGCCATCTAAGGTCAAACTGATAAGGCCAGTAAATAGATCTTTTTAAGCACAAGTTTTGTCTGAAACATTTCTTTCTATTTTGCTTTATTTTTTAGATATTTAAACGTCTCAATTTAAATGCCCCACCCTGTGTATATATATATATATATATATATATATATATATATATATATGTATATATATATGTATATATATCTAAAATTAGTCAAACAACAATATCCTTTATTTATTTATTTTCTCTCTAAACTCAAGAATTAATTGTTTATAATCGATTTTTTATGTCTCAAAACAATTTGAAATAAATAATGGATAAAAACTTTTGGGTTACCCAAGAGTATCTTTCTCACTAAAATATTAGGCCGTACCGTGAGGCCTGACATCTCAGAATCGCGGCCAGATTGTTCCCGCGCGAGGACAATATGGATGTCATTGCGGACCTGGTTCTCTCGGACGTTGTTGTCCCCGGGGCGACGAATTCGTCCTCATTCTTATTGAGCTCCACGTCCTGCAAATGTGCACACGCGGACTTGACACGCTCACGCCTCGCCATCGACGGCGGTAAGGAAGAGGACTTCAGTAACTCGGCGGCCCTCACCCTTTTCCTTAGCTGCCTGGAACCGCGCGCGTAAATCCTTACGCTGAATCTAATTGGTTTTAATTCTCGATTTCGCAAAGTCCTTAGGTAATCTTGCTAAGTTGCCTAAGTGCCTTCAGGAAGGCAGGTTCTAATGATCAAACTCATCTCTCTTCAAATTTCAAGGCAATTTTAATTGCTCACATATAAATCTTCACACATACACAGAATGAGCTATAAGATAATTAAACTAATTGTAAGATTTAGTTTCCCAAAATTTTTATCCATTTGCAATTCAAAGACAGTTGACAGTGTTTAATCGGGAGAAATATCAGTATTTTCCGGACATTTGATATGAACAACGGTGCAACTTTGCAGTTTTTATTGGCACCAAGAAAGAAAGAGATAGAGAAAGAGCGAGAGTATAATATGGATATAAACGCGTATATAAGTGTTTATTTAAATTTTTTTGAGGCTATTAATGGCGAGGCTGACCTATAGTATTCGTCCTCGAGCATACGGTCGTAAACCTCGGTGCCGAACAGGTTTCTCGGCACCGGCTTGGCCTTGAAACGCGAAGAGCCGCTCTTGCTCGAGCAGAGCTCAGGACTGGACTTCGCCATGGATCGCCAGGCACGGCGGTCGCACTCCAGCTTAAACGGTCGCACCTGCGACAGCAGGTTCAGCGCGCTCTCCTCACGCACGATACGACTTCTGGAAATCAGAAGCGTGCGTTACATCGTAATATTAATTACAAATAATTAATAAATTTACAATAGATTTGACTTAATTGCTTAGGAATTAAAATAAGAAAAATTAAAAAATAGTGCGATGCATCATTTATAAAAACGAAAGCGTTACGTGGCCGACCTTTCCTCTTTCTCGGCCATCAATTTGTCGTACAGCGGTATCTTGGAAGTGATAGGAATCGGTCTGAGTCGTTGTTTTTTCGAGGGGCTCTTCTTTCGATTACCCTCATTTGCACGCTCGGCTGTCTCTATCTCTGTCATGTATTTTTCCGCTTCTTCTCTAAAACGGGATATGTAACGTTCTACGTTAATTTATATAAGCAGAAAATGAGTAATATAAAATATTTAATCATCTAATAGAAGAAAATACACTACTCAACAAAATTAAAGGATCACTTAAAATCAGCGCTAAAAAGGATCAAATTCAAAGTTACGTCCGTATCTTTGTGAAAAATGATCGCAGAGCGATGTTTAAAAAAGCATTTTAAAGCTTGAACCCTCAACTTTCGAATGCTTCAAGGCTCGTCGTTTCGATAATGCTAATACCGGCGGCACAATACAGTTTTGTTTTGTTTTTTTTTTTTGTTTTTTTTTTTTGTTTTTTTTTTTTTAGAAAAAAGACCTTAAAATGTATATGCAATGTTATATCATAATTATAGCATAAAAGCATAAATATATTTCAAGACATTTTATGCAGCTGACAAGAAAAAAATAAATTTGATGTGTATAGGAAGTGCTCTGTTTGAAATCCAAGTAGTGGATTAAGCGGGCTAAATAAAAACCAGGCGCTGTTGATGGTAAGCAAGTTCTCCTTTATTTTAAATAATTTATGTACGGTTTGGACACTTTAGCAAAGTAAACCTCTCTGTACGGCTGAAACCGTGGAGAGGCTTACTTTGATAGTCTACCGTTTGAGTTACCAAGAGCGTTAAATAAACATATACATAATTCCTCCGCTTCTTTTTGCTGAAGATGGTCTAAAGCGTCGGACCGAAAGGTAGGTACGTAAATTATTTAAAATAAAGGAGAAAGAAACTAATTGCATATCATCAACAGCGCATGGCTCTTTTTCAGCCCACTTTCGCTACTTAGAAAAAAACATAATTTAATCTTTTATTAATAAAGTTGATTCTTATTTGATAAGAAATAATCCTATGTTGGCTGAATGTTTGTCAAGATTAAATTAATAACGGAAACTCGTAACATTATTTCTATGCTAATACTCGGAGAAAGACACATCCATTAAACGCACACAAGCTCTCAAACAACTTCCAAGAATTTTCGCCATTCGGATATTTACCTCAGCGTGAAACTAAATGGCTTAGGCACTGTAGGGTGCCACTCTTTCGAGCTATTCGGCGGTAAACTCTTCGTCTCAATGCTGTCCTCACCGTCGCTGTTCACGCTGTCATCGCTCTTCGACTCACTCCAAGTGCTCCAGCTCTTATTTGCCGCGAGGATCTCTTTATTGAGTATTGTCTTCGCCTCTTTGTCTTTATCTCTGCATCTGAAATCAACATTGGAACTATAAATAGCAGCGAGAGATGACAAAAGACGGATATATCATTTCTTTAATGTATTTAATTGTATTCTTCCTTATCAGCTACCTCTCTTTTTCTATCATCGTCTGACGATTAATATTACCTGTACGTTAGCAGATCCTGATCCTCGGCGAGGCCGGCAAAATTGCCGGATGGGAACAGGATCGGGCTGCTAGTTCTAGACTCTTCGAGGTAGCACTTCTTGCCGTTCAGCTTGAGATCGTCGACGAGGACGTCCGGCTTGACATTCTTTGACTTCGAGCCCTCGTTTCTCGCGATCGACAAACTCGACGGAGGCTCCTCCGCGTCATCCAGCGAGTTCCTCAGATTTTGCAGAAGCAGCCGCTGTTTCCTCCTCAGGTACTCGACCTTCTGCTTAAACTGCTTGTTCGACAAATGATTCACCTGCCCATAGTCCGGTATGCTCTTCAGAAATTCCAGAAAGTTCTCCAGGATGTCGCGCGGACTTGACGACTCCGAGTTTTCGACGGCTTCACCCTCGGCAAAGTTGATTTTCTTCACTTTCTCTGATCTTTGGCTCCCGGACGACATTCGAGGACGTTCGTAAGAAGGGGTTGGTTGCCGGCTGCAAGGATCCACTGGCATCTTCACGCACGAATGGAAGAAGGATGTGCCTCGGTGCTCTGTCATGGTTCACTGATTTACTACAAAATATCATGTAATGCGTGTAGATAATGTGCAGATAAATAATATAAATAATTTATGATAGGATGAAAATATGTTTTTGAGCATTAATAAATTTATTTTAAGTATGCATAATATATACATAAATTCATCTATCCTTTTCGGCATTTAATTGATAAAAAATTATTATTAATTAAACAGACTGGAAAGCTACCTATTTAAAACCTGTAATAACATGTAAATGTTATCAAAGGCAGGATCGTAACATAATCAATAAATTATTATTCAACAGAGTTGTACAACTGCTGTCTATGTAATTACAGTACAAGATAATTGCACAGTAGATAAGACACGCAGATGTACAGGATATCTAAAAATTACTGTTACTAGAGGTAGCAAACGTTAGAATATAAGATAGAGAGGAAAATAAATCTTGCTGATTTCTCTAATTATCAAATGGCTAAATCTCTAGATCGATTACTTAGTCAAATCCTAAAATTACGGAGCATTCAGGATAGCATATGATTAAAATGTGTGTTTATCTTAAACTCTACCTACAAATATCTTTCGCAAACATATAATATGTTCTAATCATCATCAAAATTAAGAGACACTTTCTCAAGTCCCTTTCGAAGATCTACCGGGTTCATTAGAAGATTCTATCGGATTCTTCCTTGTCGTATTTTATATCAGCAGAACCTCTGACACAATCTGACAGCAGATTGTTGGCAAAAACTGAACAGAGTCTGTCATTTAAACATTTTAATGGAATACACCATTTAATTGTTATACAAAGGCAGATTCTATTCGGTTTCTGCAGTCAATCTACCGCATTACACATCGCGTTAAATAGATTCTGTAATATTTTTACGGACATTCTATTGACTACTGTAGCAGACCTTTCAAAGTCTGTTCTCGACAGATTAATTTGTCTATATCCGGGTTGTTAATATAAATCACCTTCATCCTTCGAGCGATCGGCCGAATGCGATAGCAGGTCGACTTCGAGGCGGAGGTTTGCGACCAGATCCGAGTACCAGAAACGGGATGCAAACGACGCGTTGGTTGCTTCGTCGACGGCCCTGTTACCGTACCTGTTAGAGGGGATCAATGCGACCTGGCGTCGCCGACCTGGCGTCGCCGTCGCCATGGTGAAGCTCGCGAGGAAGTGCTAACGCCCTGCGACCAGTCCCGCGGAAATAAATGGCGCGCAGAATAACCGGATCGATTCGCCAGAATATATGAACGTTACCGCGCCGTACCTGCGTGGAAGATCTTCATATCTACGAGACCGTCGACTTTCGAGCACAGATCTCGTTCAGGTAGAACATAAAACATAATGACATTATATATGATGATGTTATATCGTTTATTCATCACTTATTATTGTCATATATGATCCAGACAGCACGCATCTATAAAATCAGGACATTAGACATCTTATTAAAGACATCTTTAAGACGGTTTATGATAGGATGTCTATATAATTAAAAGATGTCTTAATTACGTCTTTAAGATGTCTTATGTCTCAATTTTGGACACGGCGCGGTGCTGTCTGGGGAGTTTCAACTCATTGGCCTAGTTTACACCGGACCGTTTAATACGCGTACCAAGTACTATATCCGTATCAAGTCTCGGTTTACACCGGTATAACTCGAGACTTGATACGAATTTGATACGGATATAGTACTTGATACGCTTACCAAACGGTCCGGTGTAAACTAGGCCATTAAGTGTACTAAATTTGAATTATAGAATATACTTTTTTATGATTTAGTAAGTCCTTGTAATTAAAAATTTAAGAGATCAGAAGTTTAAGATTAATATATATATCCTTTTAAAATTAATTCTTAATTATGTTAAAATTAGAGAAAATTAGAGAATTTAGAGATTAAATTATCTTACTTTTTGGGATTACTTAATTTTTAAATAATGAATACAGGCGCTTATCGAAAATGCATTACATTTCGATATATCGTGTATGTATACTTACAATAGTTCATATATAGAACTTTAAATTTTCTACTGATTTTACAATTCCTGAATATACGGAACGCCACGACAAGCTGTTGCGATTAGGCTAAATAAAAACATAATAAGTATCGTACAGAGTAATTAAGCAATAAATTGGCCTGCGTTTTGCGTATTTTGCGAAAAACGGAGGCGCAATTTTGATTTTTTCCCTCTTCTTCTTGATCGAGTTGCGTGTTGCTACACTCTACACCCGTTTCGCTCACTTCGCTCATTCGCTGCCCTCGTCAATGCAAAATGGCGACTCTCGTGGAGGCGATGTCGACGTGCCGGTTAATTCTCGCGTCGTTGTCACGGAATTGCGAGCGTGTCATTCCCGGCGCGACCGCGATCTCGAGAAGGAATTACTCGAGTGCCGCGGAGAATGAAGAGACCTACGACGTCATCGTTGCCGGAGGCGGCATGGTCGGCACGACGTTGGCGTGTGCTTTAGGTTAGCTTTTTAAACACTATCACAGTTTATATACAGTTTGTATATAGCAGATGGTCAAGAAAAGAAAGTAGGAACTAGGAAGACTAGGAACCACTGACAGAAGTCTGTCAGTTTGTTAGAAAATTTAAGAAAACTTTTTAAGAAGTCTTTAATTAAAAAGAAAGATTTAAAAGAATTAAATTAGGCATAAAATTGAGTAGCGATCATCTAGCATGAGACTTCTTAGGCTTCTTTCTTTTTAATTAATATGAGAGACCCCTCTCAAGAATTTTTATTAAATTTCTTAACAAACTGATACATTTTTTAAAATAGTTTCCACTTTTTTTTTTACAAAAAAATCATTACCAGTTAAAACGACAATCTATTAACACGTGTATCAAAATTGCTATTAGCGATTAATGGAATTGCAATTGTTTTAAACTATTTAGTGAGACAAAAAGAACTTTAAATATATTTCTTTCAAAGCTAATAGTCTGCGTTTTATCTACGTTTTTGTTATGCTTTCTGTATCTAAAATACCTGAGGCAAGTATACGTTTGGTTGTTTCAGCAAACAATCGGAGACTAGCGGGCAAGAAGATCTTACTTTTGGAGGGTATCGCTAATCAGGAATACACACTGCAGGAGCAATACTCTAATCGAGTTGTCGCATTGAATCAGCGAACTCGTACCTTATTGTCCAGCATAGGAGCATGGAAACACATAGAGGCAAACCGCTACTCTCCAGTACGAAGAATGCAGGTAATCCTTTATGTTTCTTCTTTGCTACTTTAGAATTAATTACATCGTTAAGCTACTTAGTTTACATTAATAATATAAAGATAATTTCTATTTATAACGATTGATCTTGATATATTACATATATTAATAGTAATCTATTATAATTAAAATGCTATAATTAAAATGTAATCTTCAGGGTTCTGATTTTTGTATATTTTATATTGTTCTGTTTTATAAAATTAAAGAATCTATGATAAATAGATGCAATTTTTACAATAGGTATGGGAAACGTGTTCCGATGCTATGATAACGTTCAACGAGGATTTGTTAAACAACAATCTAGCCTACATAGTCGAGAATGACCTACTGTTACACGCGGTCAACAAGCAGCTCTCTGAAATGGAAAATGTTAATGTAATGTACGAGTCTAAGGTCGCCAATGTAAAACTCCCAAAGACGTCCATGGAGTTTGTCACTGTACAGCTGCAATCTGGGGAGCAATACAAAACCAGGTTACTGGTGAGAACTAAATAAAGTTACATTAGATTTTTATACAATTTGCGAAGTAGATATGTATATGTAGATTGTGATTGAAAATACGTGGCTCGTTAGAGTGGTATCTCTATTAAATTATCATTATTAGGCTCTGACAATTTATATCTCTTTCGCCTCAAATTCGTGGCTTCTTTCTTGTATCGCTAGTTTTCATGGTTTTTTCACTTATTTTTTAAACAATTCGAAGTGCTCGATGAGACGATAATTAGACAACACTAATGTAAGTGCGTCGACATGTCCAAGTCCCTGGCGATACTCTCCACCTTATCGGTCAAACTATCCAGCCTTGTGCTGATGTTGTACGAGCATCTTTTCAACTCGGCTGCCAGCTCGTTCAGCTGCTGCTGGTTGCTCTCGTTGCTGTACATCCTGCTGAGCCTCGCATGGCTCGAATCTCCTGTGGTCGCATTTGCATTTCGCGGCAGCGGCGGCGCACCGCCTCTGAATGTCGCTCGTCGCGTTTTCCTCTCGCTGACCAGACGATATATCGCTCGGATGAGATCTCGTGGTAAACGTCTTTCGCGCGGATCGTTCGGCCGGATGTGCAAGGCGCAATGATACGGCGGATGTAATAGCAGAGCGCCTCTTCTACACGCCCGTATTATTCTGCGTGCTGGAGCGTGATCCAGAAGCTTGGAGAACAGCATATTCTCGAGATGAGCCACGAGCTCGGCACGGCGTACTAGTCGATCAAGGCCGGCGCATCTACGAAGCTCTTGGATATCCGACACGGCTAGACCAACCATCAGATTCGTCAGAATCACTGTCACTAGAATAACGAAGCCGAGAAGCATCAGGTGAGCCGTACCGGGATACTTGAGCGGCGCTGTTTCGTCGAAGAAGACATCCTCGAACTCGAGCTCGCCCGACATCATAATCACCGTCTTGAGTAGACTGACCAATGGATCAGCAAAGGATTTATAATTCTTGTGCAGTACGCTAAAGCCGAGGGAGAAGCCGACTATGAGGCAAACGTAGGCCGCAAGAAACTTGAAGAAGTTAATGGACACTTGGGTGAACATCTGTACGTAGATACCGAACATGGGAAAGCGACCGACCACCACCATCAACTCGATCCAGACCAGCAGGGCACCCAGGGCAGCAACGTGATGCTGCCAAGTATATGCCGACGGGATCAGGATGATACCAGAAGCCATGATCACGCTCCACTGTAGCCAGTTCTCCCAGCGCCTGGCGTAGGAACAGATACCGTGGGCGACTTGAAAGAGTTCCTTGCAGGCTAGCACGCAGGTGAATCCCAGCACCGGCCAGAGGAGAACATTGCTGAGCCGTTTTACTTGCCAAAGATACGTTGCTCCGACGTAACCGGTGAAGAGGGCGACGAAGATCGAGTGAAAGATAAGGCTGAGCAGGAAGAACTTGCGGATGCGCAGCCATTTGAGGTAGAGAAAGCTCTCGCATAACGGGTGTTTCAGCACATGACCCTGACCAACCTCCACTAGGCAGAGCATCAAATCCGTCTCACCACGGCCGCCTGGCACCAATGGCCGAAAGTCCAGCCGTAGCTCGCAGTCCACGTCGCCCAATTCGTGATCGTGCAGCGAGATCGCCTGATCGAAGCGCGCCACAAAGCGCGACAATACATCCGGAGTACGGCGTATAATAAAGCTAAGAGCAGTAACGCCGCCCTTGGTGCGCGCCGTCACGTCGGCGCCCTTCGACAACAGCATCACCACCGTGGGCGAACTCTCGTTCAGGGCCGCGATGTGCAACGGCGTATAGCCGAACTTGTCCGCCTTGTTGACCGAGGCGCCTGCCTTTTGAAGAAAGAAAACTTCTATTATTTTCGTGTTGTTACCTTTAATTATTATCGTCTATTTCTCTCTTTTGCAAAATTCTTTTATTAAAACATAATTTAATCCTTTATATTGACGCAAACTTAAAATAATATTAGGATCATTTTTTGTTCAAGGAAAATTTTTAATTGAACTGCGAACCTGTATTAAAGTCCTGACTAGTTCGCCACTCCTTAGAGCTTTTGCAACTGCAGCATGTAGAGGCGTTCGTCCGTCGTAGTCTTCTGCGTTGACTTTCGCCCCGGCATTTATTAATATATCTAACGTTTCTACGGATTGAGCAAGCGCTGCCAGGTGCATTGCCGTTTGACCGCGCGAATTCTTCGCTTCCCAGGCCGCACCAGCATTCAGCAACTCCCTGGTGCACTCCACGCTCCCCTCTTCGGCTGCCAGGTGCAGAGGTGTTGACCTTGCGACTCCTAGTTGCACTCTCACGTCTGCCTTATAACTCAATAACAGTTTGGTGCAGTTTACGTTGCCCAAACTAGCTGCCACATGCAAGGGTGTCTCTGTGTAAACCTGCCAAGGAATCGTATTAATTCACTGAAGAAATCTTCGCTCCCGAATCCCGAAAAGACGCGCTACTTTAGTGGGAAAATAATTTCCGATTCGCAGAATTTCGTTATTGCTCATCAATGTTACGTTAAAGATCTTATGATCCATTACTTTCCGCACACAATTATCTTGATAAAATTTCACTTTAAGAATTTCTGTTTAGGCATCACTTTCCCACCAAATTCGTGCTTGATACGGTCGTGATAAAGGAGCACCTGTGGATTATTAGGACAAGCACCTGCTTGCAGTAGAGCCTCGACGCAATCCCCGGCGTTGTTAAGCACAGCATAGTGAAGCGGGCTCTTGCCGGATAGTCCAGCGTCGACGTTTGCGCCCGATTTGATCAGGCATTTGACGGTAGCGACGCAACCCGCCGCTGCGGCGCAATGCAACGGGGTGCATTTCTTCCCGAGGTCCCATTTGTGCGGATCGGCGCCGTGCTTCAGTAACTCCTCCACGAGTTTTACAGACGCGGCGCAAGCTGCCAGGTGTAACGGCGTTCTAGGATGTAAAAATGTCATTTTTCGAAAATTAATTGAAGTTGCATGCTCGATTAATTAATCCTAGTCAAGGTACATCATAGATATGATAGAATCAGGTAATTGTTGAGATACTTAATGAATTCTTGATAGTGATATCTGATTATCGCAAATTATAATTATTATATGTATATACCTTCCATCGCAGTCACTCGTGGTAACTGATGCGCCCTTGTCCAGTAAAGCCCTCGCGATCTCCACGTGACCCAACCAGCTGGAAATCAATAGACACGTGTCCGGCCATTCTGCAAGTAGCCGACCTGGAGTCGCGGCAGCCGCTGCTCTGTTTTCGCTATTTAATAGAGCCTTTCGCATAAACCTGCACGGATAAGCTTATTTTTATTTCTTACTTTCATCGTGACGTAATAAGATTAAATTGCAGATGTGCAACTATATCGTTGCACATCTTATTGTTGTTGTAATTACCCATTCGCAAACGTAGGCAACGAGATCTTGTGATGCCTGTAGTCCACAGTTTCGTTGAGAGTCAAGCATTTGAATTCTTCTAAAGCCTTTTGCAGCCTCTCTTCATCTTGAAGAGAAGGGATCAGGGAAAGGGCGACATCGCCTCCTGGAAGATTTGATAGCGCAGCTTCGACTTCCTCCTTGCTCCAGGGTTGTTCCTGCATCATCGGCGTCGTTGGTATATGGCAGGTAACAGAATCCGAGCTGTTCTCGGAGGAGATGCTGCCACCGTCGATCTCACTCATCCAAATATCCTCGCATTCTTCCTAAATTCGATACAAGCGGTTTAAGGAAACGTCAAAAGATCATCGATAATCAGCATTTCTTTCACTAACTTTGTTGCTAATCACAATAGACGGTGTTCCATTGTTGGCAGCTTCCATTCTCGGTATCTCTCGCGTCAGACGATTGCCGGAGAGTCTTTCGAAGAAATTCTTCTTACCGAGAATTGACATAATTATGTCCTCCTTTGGATTTTTAAAGAAATTATCTCAGCTACATGAATGGTTACTATAAATAGATACTGATGATATAATCGCGTAGTGATTCGTACAAAGGGTGGAAAGTTTCTTCTTTCGGTTAGTTTAATAATATCATTCTCACGGCACACTTCCACGCGTACAATGATACATTTATCAGTAGACAATACGGCGATGGTTTTTTCGTCCACGTATGAACTTTACGGTGACGACTAACGGCGGGATAACGGAAAACATATTCAGACCGGTCGTTTGATGAGCAATCCTCTTGACATTGTAGAATGGATGACTTTCTAATGCGTATCTATCGCTCGCTCTTGCTCGCTAATACTGAACACTTAGTCGACTATTCCGGCTCTCTGTATATCTCAGGATACCCACATGTGTTTATAAAACAGTGTTATATATTTAGCTTCCATTAATCTCTCGGTTCTCTCTCATTCTTCGCGAATCGGGCATGTTTCAACGACAAAGAAAGAAAAGAAGAAAATCCCCGACCGCAGACTCTTTCCCTACTGCCCCGGCGGAAATGATTGTCGTATTAACCAGCTCCGGTCATTCCACGCGTAAACACATTCGGCGGAATTTGATCGGTGCGTCAACTGATATTATTCGATGAAAACGTCATCCTGACGTATATTTTCTTCATCCTATAATAATAATTTTTAATTAATTGAAAGACTTGAGAGAAAATCTGTTTGTTAATTATTATGATTGAGTTTATTTATTATGACACAGACATTTATTAAAGACAACTTGCATCTACTTCAATTTGCAAGAAAAGGGAAAAACATGAACACACACAAACTCAAGAAAGAAAATATCATCAAATAAATATGGAAAATAAAACATTATCTTTAATAATAAAAATAATTATTAATACAATTACTGGTAAATATCTATAAAAGTCAAACCTCGCCGATGACCTTGACCTTGACATATGTTGTCAAGGTCACCCTCCTGAGTGACCTTCAGAAGGTTTTAGCTGGCGGTCATTGTTTATTAAAAAGTTATAAACAAAAAAAGTGAAAAATATAGCAGTTATTTTGAGTATTGAAAGGCATAAACGACTGATATGTATGTGGGAAACATTTTTTTGATAAATTTTGGCCATGTATTCGCATTTCCGACTACGTCTTGTACCGCAAGGGCGCAAGCCAAGGATTATTATTCATTTGTTCGACTGAATAATTTAAATATGCCATGATTGAAATCAGATATCGTTGATCTGACAGATTTCTTAACCATTAAACACAACTTTAACGCTTAATCCAAACAGAACAGTAAGCTCTCTGTTGTGTACTGAATATTTGTATATAACACACATTCCATATGTAGGTACTTCTCAAATATACACGGTGTCGAAAGATGATGAAAGTCGAAAGTCATTTAAAGCAGTGAATCGTTGATGTATTGAACGTACGTGTTTCAATTAACTTTGTTAATACCAACTATTTTCTGCTTTAATAAAAAAATTATTCAATATATCAACGATTTGCTGCTAAATAATTTTCCTTTGTTCATACATGTACTATTTCCACATATGTACATATCAGTCGCCTTTCAATACTCAAAATAACTGCTATATTTTTCAAACTTTTTTTGTTTATAACTTTTTAATAAACAATGAACGCCAGCTAAAACCTTCTGAAGGTCATTCAGGAGGGTGACCTTGATAACATATGTCAAGGTCAAGGTCATCGGTGAGGTTTGACCTTTTATAGATATTTACCCAATTACTAATTATTAGTAACTTGGTAGTTATTTAAAAGTCAATTAAAACAAATTAGTAATACAATTTGTTTTAAATAACTATCAGGTTTTATGCAAGTGCGTTTTCTAAGATATTTGATCGTTAGAATGTAAAACTTTTTGCGGATGATATCTGCAGATTTGTGTATAAACGAAGCAGCGTTTACGACGGGAAACAAGTATAAGACGTTAACCACTCGACGCAGACAATCTCTGACATCTTCGCTGAAATCTGGAACAGCACTGACGTTATTTTCGTACACGTTTGTAAATTTTCGGCACGCTTGTCTGTCGCAACGCGCATTATCAGCATTATCCTCGTGCTAATCCAATAATCTTCCTTATAACAACGTTTGTAATTTTACTTTTAAGACGCGGTTACCGTCAAGCATAAATAAAGCGTTGGATGTGTTCCAGGTGGGCGCCGATGGTGTTAACTCGCTGGTAAGAAAGGCGATGGGTGTGATTTATCTTAACTGGCAGTACAATCAATTGGGCATCGTTGCGACTCTCAAGCTGTCCGAGGTAATATTTCTCTTGAAAATATGTAATGTAATACACAAGCATAGAATAGAAATATGAGACACGGCAGTTTCTCACGTTTAATAAAATATACAGGGTGTATCATTTTAAGTGATTCAGCTGAATAACATGAAAAATTGCAATGTAATCAAAAAATGTTTTAGACAAAAGTCGTATGGTTTCAAGGGGGACATAAGATGGTGGCAATGATTTGACCTTGGATGGTCGTTTGAAGCTCACGTGAATGTTACCTCCAATTTCTTACATGCAACCCCCTATATTGTAGTATATCGTTTGAAAGGGCATAAAATAAGAAAATTTTTGGCGCTAACCAGAGGTTAATACGTTGACCCGTTCGGGAGTTATTTAAGGTCAAAAATTGACTTTTTCCAACTTTGACCTTAAATAACTCCCGAACGGATTAACGTATCGACCTCTGGTTTGCGCCAAAATTTTTCTTATTTTATGCCCTTTCAAACGGTATACTGCAATATGGGAGTTTTACTTAAAATTTTTTAGTGTCCCAGGGTGCTCTAACTCAAAAATTTGAAATGGAACTCCCCATATTGTAGTTTACCGTTTGAAAGGGCATAAAATAAGAAAAATTTTGGCGCAAACCAGAGGTCGATACGTTAATCCGTTTGGGAGTTATTTAAGGTCAAAGTTGGAAAAAGTCAATATTTGACCTTAAATAACTCCCGAACGGGTCAACGTATTAACCTCTGGTTAGCGCCAAAAATTTTCTTATTTTATGCCCTTTCAAACGATATACTACAATATAGGGGGTTGCATGTAAGAAATTGGAGGTAACGTTCACGTCAGCTTCAAACGACCATCTAAGGTCAAATCATTGCCACCATCTTATGTCCCCCTTGAAACCATACGACTTTTGTCTAAAACATTTTTTGATTACATTGCAATTTTTCATGTTATTCAGCTGAATCACTTAAAATGATACACCCTGTATATGAGCTGCTAAGTTATAATACTAATCGTTAATTGATTTCAGCCCACGGAGAACATTGTCGCTTGGCAGAGATTCCTCCCAACAGGACCCATCGCATTGCTTCCGGTAACTTGTCAGTCTTTATACTTATTCGTCTTTTCGCGCGAACATCAAAGAGCTGAACGCATGGAAAATATTGTGGGGACATAACAAAATCAATTAAATGAAATAGTAAAAAATAGAAATATTATTCTGTATTATCTTCGGCGTCTTTAAAGAATAATTTATGATAAAATTCGGCAAACAAATGCGCAATGTTCGATGCATGAAGTCGAATACTTTAAGTAATTTAATTTAATTGAACGTGATTATGAAGAACGAGGATTAATAAATTGATTTATCACAATAACAATATTCTGATTCTCTAACAGTTGACAGATTCTCTCAGTTCGCTCGTATGGAGTGTAACGAGTGAGAAGGCGAAGGAACTGATGAAAGTCTCGGAGGAGGAGTTTGTCGATAGGATAAACGAGGCGCTGTGGCGGACCTATCCGAAAAGCAGCATTGTCGAGACCGGAATGTACGGATTCCACTGGCTGCTTACGAGACTCGCCTTGAAGACCAACGCGTCCAGGCAAATGCCGCCATCCGTGGCGGCGATCGTTGAGGGGTCGCGGGCAGCGTTTCCTTTGGGTTTCGGCCATGCCTCGTCTTACGTCCAGCCGGGCACGGTATTAGTCGGGTAAGAACCTTTCTGATCTCAAAGATCATATATATTGGCGATTCGGTTGATGGAAATCTGATTGTGAGTTAAAATCTCAAATGCACGAAAACTCGAAACAAATCTCAACGATAATCGTCACAGGGAAAATTCTATTTGTTATCACGAAATTGTTAATACTGATTGTAAGATTTTGTTAAAAACAATTTATCGTAATGCAGCAAATTAATACATTGTTATTCTTTTAATCTTTCACCGATCTCCGTGTATTTTTAAAGGGACGCTGCGCATCGAGTTCATCCTTTGGCAGGTCAAGGTGTGAATCTAGGTTTCGGCGATGTGACGGAGCTGACACAAATCCTCGCCGAGGCCGTCGTGAACGGCAGTCATCTCAATGATATGCACTATTTGCGAACGTATGAGACATCGAGGCAACGTCATAACGTACCAATGATGTTCGCCATCGATGGACTTCATCGGTTCTATCAATATACCGCGGCACCCGTTGTTCTTGGTAGAAGCCTGGGATTGCAACTGGTGGATGCTGTGCCACCATTCAAGGTAACGAGTCATATTGATAAATATAACAATTTTTTTTTTAAGAAAGAAGCATTATTTCTTGCTCAACATTAACCGACATGCGACTTTTTCTTTTAGAGACTGTTGATGCAACAGGCTGCGGGAAATAATATTTTTTAAAAATGCTGGTTAATGGTGAGATTAGAATGTAAATAGAAATATTGTGATATTACGCTGATCAAGAATATTTCGAAATATGAAGGATGGTCTGTAATTTACTCTCTGTATTCTGTGTATATGTATATTATAAACTATAACATATCATGAGGATATGGATGATTAACATTAAATATTAAAATTTATGTAAATAATTCTCTTGTTATTTTACTCTTATTTTTCTCGTTTCTCTTGTTATTGTATTATTACATTATTACATATAACATCGTATTTTGTAATGCATTTTTAAGTTTTCTAATAAAAACAACAAAATTTTTTTCCAAATATGTTTATCTTTTTTTCTAGGTAAACATATACATATGTACAGTGAATCTTAAGGGGATCCTAAAGCGAAGGCCGAACTCCGACGATGTCGCTGTTTTACCGACAACCCTACAAATTTTCGCACAGCTCCAGCTTTTTAGAATAGATACACCGCCAAGGTTAGAGTTGACAAGTCGTGAAAACATCAGCTTTATACACAAATTTGGTAGCTTTCATGCACAATGCAACAACAGCGCCGCGTCCGTTGGAGTGTCTACTTTAATTCTGCAAAAGGAATTATACTTCTATACAGCCAATAAAAAGTTGGAGCTCTGCGAAATCATGGAAATCTCGAGCGTATACAGACCGAAAATTTTCCGTAAGCTCCAGATTTTTATTGGCTGTATAGAATTATAATTCCTTTTGCAGAATTAAAGTAGACACTCCAACGGATGCGGGGTGTTGTTTGCATTGTGCATGAAAGCTACCAAATTTGTGTATAAAGTTGATGTTTTCACGACTTGTCAACTCTAACCTTGGCGGTGTATCCACCCTAAACGTAAATATAAATGTCATTATACTTTCTTTCTTCCTCTGCGTAAAATCGATCACACCCGTATCCGTTTGCGTTTATACTTTAATTCTGGAGAAGGATTTATCATTCCATGCAGTCAAAAAAAACCTGGACTCTGGAGCTTCCAGAAAATTTGTCAATTTGTCGGTAATTTTGACGGTAAAACAGCGACATCGTCGGAGCTGGGGATGCTGGATACCGACATTACAGTTCATTTTTTTGACAGGATGGATCTTCGAATTGGCTTTACGGATTAAAAAATCCTTTGACAGGTATAAAGTACGCACGAAAACAAATCCAGCTATGCTCAATTAAAGACCAAAAAAGGCGTAAAATTACATAATCACACAGACGCTCACTCAACATTCACTCGTATAAAAGTTTTACGAGGTGAGCGGCATAAATCGAGAGCATAGCTGGACTCGGACAGGAATAATGAACATTGTGGTAGCGATAAAAATACGAACAAGTCTCTAATAAAAAAGATCCATCCTGTCAAACATTTTGAATGCAATATAACCTATAACCTTGTCTATCCTTGTCTATTATCATTGTCTATACAAGGACAGATATAGAATTTTGTCGGTAAAACAGCGACATCGTCGGAGTTCGGCCTTCGGTCCAGGATCCCCTTAAGACGCTAATACGGCTCTGTGATTTGTTCATGACATCTTAAGATTGAACTTAAGACGATCTTAAATAACTATGAATACCGGCCTACCGTGTCTCTTGATAAGTCGACTTATCAAAAGACACGGTAGGCCGGTATTCATAGTTATTTAAGATCATCTTAAGTTCAATCTTAAGATGTCATGAACAAATCACAGAGCCGTATTAGCGTCTTAAGACATTACTTAAGACGATCTTGAAGACTATGAATAGCGGCCGTAGTGTCTCGCGCCAAGTACGCGCGGAGCGAGACAGCCGTGGCTCTATATACGCGACGCGACGAGTTGCGAGTACCCGAGATTTTGAGATCTCGATAACCAGCAAATGGATCGAGTTCTAACTAGGCTTAATGGATAGCTGGGACCAAATTTATATAAGAAAAGTGTTTTTATTTTTCCGCTACGTGCCCTACGAGCGGAGATATTACGATGCAATTTCCGATCCTGAAAATTTTCATTTAATATAGATAGACCGGCCCCTGCCGTGAGAGCACGCGTATAGCTCCTTGCACAATGCTAGGCAACAGCAGGTAACAGGCAATAGGAACAGGGAACAGAAATCAGAAACCTTGTATTTATGCAGAATAGACGATGACACAGGCAATAGACACAGAATTTCCGTCACGTTGGAAATTCTGTGCCTATTGCCTGTTGCCAACCAATCATATCGTTCGAATTTTTTAGGTTTGTATTGACGAATTTGAGGTTATTTCCTATTTCTATTGCCTGTTGCCTAGTATTGTGCAAGGGCCTTTAGAAGATCGACGGTGCAGACCATAGACTTATATAGATAGACCGGCCCCTGCCGTGAGAGCATGCGTCGGAAGATGTACGGTGCAGACATAGCCGTGGGAGGTCTCTTCTCTCTGTCTTCTGATCGCTTGGTGGGGATAGACGTCTAGCCCATCTATTCCCTACTAGAGACCATGGATGGTGTGCGCAAAACTCGTAAACCACGCCCCTTTTCAGCCTTTGGCGAGCTCCGGGAACTTAGCCGGTCAACTTCGACTTTATTAACTTTTTTTTTTTTTAATCGTTTGTTGGTCGTTTGTTGGTGATTGTTGGCCTAATTACAACGTTTGTTGGTTCTTAATTTTTTTTTTAATTAAAAAAGAAAAATTAGCGTTAAGTTAGCCGGAAAAATCTCATTTTTAATTAAAAAACGGCCTAATCGATGCGTAATCGTCTGCTGATGATTGTTGGTCTAATTTTAGCGTTTGTTGGTTCATATTTTCTTCTTAAATTTAAAAAAACCTAAATTAGCGTGAACTTAGCCGGAAAAATCTCATTTTCAATTAAAATACGGTCTAATCGATGCGTAATCGTTTGCTGATGATTGTTGGTCTAATTTTGTCGTTTGTTGGTTTATTATTAGTCTTAAAAACGAAAAATTATCTCACCTTTAAGCCGCATCTGCAGTAATCAAAGATTGGTTTATATCGCTGTCAGAGACGCATAGAATTGACAATAAATATTATTCTGTATTTATATATGCAGGAAACACTTTTCTATCCCTATATAAAACTGTTTTAAACAATGTGCACAAATAATAATGCATTACTTAATATTCTTATATTTTCTCAATAATTCTAGATGTAACATGGTCAAAAGTTACGAAACATTACATCTTAACTAATTATAGTTGAATTTGTTTAAATTTTCTTGAATATATCTGATATATGTGTAATGCATTATCAATTTGCATTTAATTATACATATCTAATTTCATTATCTGCAATATTAAATATTAATTAGGACTTTAAATGTATGTTTAATTATTTTTTTCCATTATACAAATATTAATTGGAAATATATAAAAAACCAGCTAATTATAAGTGTACTAAGTTTGCTACAAAAATTTGATGTTAAAAGAATGCTAGAATAACATCTAAATTTATTTATTGCAACGTACAAAATTGCAATAAGCTTTATTATAATAAATTATCGAATTTTACATAATACTTTGTTGTATAAATGTGATGATTGATAAATATATATAAATAATATAAATATTATATATAAATTATATATATATATATATATATATATATATATATATATTAGACGGTCCTTTTTCTATTATTATATCATATTTATATTTCTATTATCTTATCATTTATTTCATACTGTGTACGTGTAAATAACTATATAAAGCAATATATTATTTGATTACTTATGTTAGATATTGATGTAAATGAAATGTCTTCATCAAATCCGCATCTTGCAGTGTATTTACGAAAACATTAATGATCGGAGGCAATTTCAAGATTCTATAAATTCTACTGAAGGACTCAGTGCGATTCACTATACAATAGAAGAGTTTATTTTATATAAAACTAAATATATTAGTATTCAATTGGTGTTATTCTCCTTTAAAGGTCTAAATATACCAACTCTACAATATGTCATAGAGCTCGATGATCTACCTACGTGAATTGATGTTCTTTTAAGTCTTAGTAAGATTTTGTAAAACGGGTGCAACCTGTAACATAAATTATAAAAGAATATATATCAAAAAATATTCCTAGGTGCAATTAGCATGTTTATATAGTTCTAAGTAATAGAAAAGAAGTATGCACACACGCACACATTAAAATAATCCAAATATCATAAATAATAAAAAGATTTTCAATATTTGTCAAAAATAAAAGTATACGTTTAAATGTATGCATACATTTTAATAGTTTTATTAATAAAAAATGTAAAACTATATATATTATTTTTTTATACATACTTTCTGCAACTGAAGGAAGAATATTAAAATACTTTGTGCGGCTGATGGATGAACGTGAAAATCGAAAAATATAAAGATGCCAGTCAATATGAATATAAAAGGCATAAATGATCCCTCGATCGTATCGCAAGATCAACTGGAAATTATAAAACAATTAAAATATTGTTAAATATATCATGTTATACAGGGGGGCTGCTTACGCGACAGAATCAAAACGATCCAGATTAAAATAATACTGCGCTGTGATTGGAAAAATCTAAAATTTCATTGAATAAAATTCAATAAAATTGCAGATTTCATCAATCAGTGCCAAATTATTTTGATTCTGTCGCGAGTTGTAATTGTTGTACAGTTTCTTTCATTCAGTGGGCACGAGAATTGAAATAAAATGTTACAAAAAGATACAATTAATATTTTGCTTATCTCAATTGTTAATTTAAAAAAATATTGATCCAATTCCCAGATATGAATAATGCAAGAGTTTTGAGTAAATGTAGCATTCAAATTAAATCTTTTAAATAAAAATATTTCAATTTTTTTTTAAATTCAAGATTACGTTTAAATTACATTTTAGTTTTATTAATTAAAAACTGTAAAACTATATATTTTATTTTTTAGACATACTTTCTACGACTGAAGAAAGAACATGAAAATCCAAATACTTTGTGCGGCTAAAGGAAGAACTTTCCTGTCTCTTGATAGATAGCATTAATATCAGCAGCAAAAATTCTATCTGGCTGTGCGACATAAGGTGCGTTCGGGGAGACGCTATTAGCGATGACAACGTCATTCTATCTCTGTTACTTACAGAGCACGCTCATAGCGCTAAAAGCGCGCTCCCCGAACCCAGCCACAATCTTCAAGATCCACTTCTTCGATCAAATTTATCTTTGCATAATCTTAGAAAAAATCAAACGTTTTCTCGTCGACGATCGGATAGCGGAAGTTTAATCTTGCGATCCAGTCTACCAGGACGAAGCTATACGGGATTCAATATGTCCATTCTGGAAGAATATACTGAAATAATAAAACAGAAGTACAATCTTAATATCCATAAAATATGCTTAAAGATCCAAGGATATTAAACAAGAGTTACCAGCTCACCTATTTGTTGCCATAATGACTTTAACATTAACGAGAAAATATTTATTAATTTCGACAACGATTGGCTAGCTAAAAGATGTTAATTAAAATTTAGAATTTATTGCGAAAAATATTACCCCAGCCAGGGTTTGAACCTGGAACCTCCCGCTCTCCGTGCAGGCGTCGTCCCAATTCGACCACTGAGGCATGTGGTAATATTTATCGCAATAACAAACTTATATACCTATCTTATTATTAGTTCCAACATTAGAAAACTGCGCGCCGACTTGGTTTGTCAGACTTTCAACACAGCTCCTGTTGGAGTATATCCCCTCCCTTCCCCTTAGTTAAATTGATTCGATTAAACTAATGTTAACATCATTTTTTAGGTCGATGATGTGTAATAAACAGAAAATAATGGTATATTCAGCCAATAATTGATTAACGAGAAAATATTTATTAATTTCGACAACGATTGGCTAGCTAAAAGATGTTAATTAAAATTTAGAATTTATTGCAAAAAATATTACCCCAGCCAGGGTTTGAACCTGGAACCTCCCGCTCTCCGTGCAGGCGTTGTCCCAATTCGACCACTGAGGCATGT
Organism: Harpagoxenus sublaevis; assembly: GCA_030770355.1. Classification (NCBI taxonomy): domain Eukaryota; kingdom Metazoa; phylum Arthropoda; class Insecta; order Hymenoptera; family Formicidae; genus Harpagoxenus; species Harpagoxenus sublaevis. The sequence continues at coordinate 20,063 of JASTWR010000384.1, read as the reverse complement.
GGTAATATTTATCGCAATAACAAACTTATATACCTATCTTATTATTAGTTCCAACATTAGAAAACTGCGCGCCGACTTGGTTTGTCAGACTTTCAACACAGCTCCTGTTGGAGTATATCCCCTCCCTTCCCCTTAGTTAAATTGATTCGATTAAACTAATGTTAACATCATTTTTTAGGTCGATGATGTGTAATAAACAGAAAATAATGGTATATTCCGCCAATAATTGATTAACGAGAAAATATTTATTAATTTCGACAACGATTGGCTAGCTAAAAGATGTTAATTAAAATTTAGAATTTATTGCAAAAAATATTACCCCAGCCAGGGTTTGAACCTGGAACCTCCCGCTCTCCGTGCAGGCGTCGTCCCAATTCGACCACTGAGGCATGTGGTAATATTTATCGCAATAACAAACTTATATACCTATCTTATTATTAGTTCCAACATTAGAAAACTGCGCGCCGACTTGGTTTGTCAGACTTTCAACACAGCTTCTGTTGGAGTATATCCCCTCCCTTCCCCTTAGTTAAATTAATTCGATTAAACTAATGTTAACATCATTTTTTAGGTCGATGATGTGTAATAAACAGAAAATAATGGTATATTCCGCCAATAATTGATTAACGAGAAAATATTTATTAATTTCGACAACGATTGGCTAGCTAAAAGATGTTAATTAAAATTTGGAATTTATTGCGAAAAATATTACCCCAGCCAGGGTTTGAACCTGGAACCTCCCGCTCTCCGTGCAGGCGTCGTCCCAATTCGACCCCTGAGGCATGTGGTAATATTTATCGCAATAACAAACTTATATACCTATCTTATTATTAGTTCCAACATTAGAAAACTGCGCGCCGACTTTAACATTAGTTGTCTGATCAAAACACTCCATTTGATTTGAGTAATTCCAGGAGAATACATTACACTTCTTGATCTGCTACAGCTTGAGTGTCAAATCTTTTTGTAGCAATAGCATTTATTTTATCAATAAATATTATGACTGGTCAGTTTTCTTTAGCAAAACTAAACATGTCTCGTCATTTGTAGTCCTTCGCTTAAATACTTTTACACAAATTCAGAGCCTATTACACAAATGGAGGCAGCTGGAAAAAATAGAAAATAATAGAATTTAAAACACAAAATCGGTTTGTTATTATTCTTCCATGCGATTAGTTTAGATATATTGTGAGATTTTTTTTTAACAGTATATTTCAATTTGTACCAGTATAGTATGTCTAGCAACTGCTTGCGCCAACATAGTTTTTCCACAACCGGGTAGTCCGTATATATACATGAGTAATACACCGGACCGTTTGGTACGGGTATCAAGTACTATATCCGTATCAAATCCGTATCAAATCTCGGGTTATACCGGTGTAAACTGAGAATTGATACGGATTTGATACGAATATAGTACTTGATAGCTTGATACGCGTATCAAACAGTCGGTGTAAACTAGGCCATTGTTTCTTGATCTTCTTTTCGCGATTTCCTGCCGATGTTAAGGCTCGTATTTATAGCCAGTTTTATAGATGTTAGCCTTACATTTATAAAAATAAACCTTAAGTCGTAAGCAAATAAACCAATCTTTGATTACTGCAGATGCGGCCTTAATGTGAGATAATTTTTCGTTTTTAAGACTAATAATAAACCAACAAACGATAAAATTAGACCAACAATCATCAGCGAACGATTACGCATTGATTAGACCGTATTTTAATTCAAAATAAGATTTTTCCGGCTAAGTTCACGCTAATTTTTGTTTTTTTCAATTTAAGAAGAAAATATGAACCAACAAACGCTAAATTTAGACCAACAATCATCAGCAGACGATTACGCATCGATTAGGCCGTTTTTTAATTAAAAATGAGATTTTTCCGGCTAACTTAACGCTAATTTTTCTTTTTTAATTAAAAAAAAATTAAGAACCAACAAACGTTGTAATTAGGCCAACAATCACCAACAAACGACCAACAAACGATTAAAAAAAAAAAAGTTAATAAAGTCGAAGTTGACCGGCTAAGTTCCCGGAGCTCGCCAAAGGCTGAAAAGGGGCGTGGTTTACGAGTTTTGCGCACACCATCCATGGTCTCTAGTAGGGAATAGATGGGCTAGACGTCTATCCCCACCAAGCGATCAGAAGACAGAGAGAAGAGACCTCCCACGGCTATGTCTGCACCGTACATCTTCCGACGCATGCTCTCACGGCAGGGGCCGGTCTATCTATATAAGTCTATGGTCTGCACCGTCGATCTTCTAAAGGCCCTTGCACAATACTAGGCAACAGGCAATAGAAATAGGAAATAACCTCAAATTCGTCAATACAAACCTAAAAAATTCGAACGATATGATTGGTTGGCAACAGGCAATAGGCACAGAATTTCCAACGTGACGGAAATTCTGTGTCTATTGCCTGTGTCATCGTCTATTCTGCATAAATACAAGGTTTCTGATTTCTGTTCCCTGTTCCTATTGCCTGTTACCTGCTGTTGCCTAGCATTGTGCAAGGAGCTATACGCGTGCTCTCACGGCAGGGGCCGGTCTATCTATATTAAATGAAAATTTTCAGGATCGGAAATTGCATCGTAATATCTCCGCTCGTAGGGCACGTAGCGGAAAAATAAAAACACTTTTCTTATATAAATTTGGTCCCAGCTATCCATTAAGCCTAGTTAGAACTCGATCCATTTGCTGGTTATCGAGATCTCAAAATCTCGGGTACTCGCAACTCGTCGCGTCGCGTATATAGAGCCACGGCTGTCTCGCTCCGCGCGTACTTGGCGCGAGACACTACGGCCGCTATTCATAGTCTTCAAGATCGTCTTAAGTAATGTCTTAAGACGCTAATACGGCTCTGTGATTTGTTCATGACATCTTAAGATTGAACTTAAGATGATCTTAAATAACTATGAATACCGGCCTACCGTGTCTTTTGATAAGTCGACTTATCAAGAGACACGGTAGGCCGGTATTCATAGTTATTTAAGATCGTCTTAAGTTCAATCTTAAGATGTCATGAACAAATCACAGAGCCGTATTAGCGTCTTAAGGGGATCCTGGACCGAAGGCCGAACTCCGACGATGTCGCTGTTTTACCGACAAAATTCTATATCTGTCCTTGTATAGACAATGATAATAGACAAGGATAGACAAGGTTATAGGTTATATTGCATTCAAAATGTTTGACAGGATGGATCTTTTTTATTAGAGACTTGTTCGTATTTTTATCGCTACCACAATGTTCATTATTCCTGTCCGAGTCCAGCTATGCTCTCGATTTATGCCGCTCACCTCGTAAAACTTTTATACGAGTGAATGTTTGAGTGAGCGTCTGTGTGATTATATAATTTTACGCCTTTTTCGGTCTTTAATTGAGCATAGCTGGATTTGTTTTCGTGCGTACTTTATACCTGTCAAAGGATTTTTTAATCCGTAAAGCCAATTCGAAGATCCATCCTGTCAAAAAAATGAACTGTAATGTCGGTATCCAGCATCCCCTTAAGGGGATCCTGAAGTGACAGACAAACTCCAACGTGACAGCGCCACGATCTAGCACGGAACTAAAAATAATCGATAATTTCGATCGTTTACTATGTTTTCTGTGTTACCGTGCTATACCTGTCCTTGTCTAACGAATACCTATACGATATATCTGTCCTTGTCAGATTGCAGGCAGCGCCATCTCTGACAAGATCCGGACACTACTGTTTCACGCAAACTGCTCTTCTTGTTATTCAGCGTCTGTATTTGCATTCATAAAATGCAATTAGAGAAATTCTTTTTTTCTAGGCTTCGAATCTTAGTTCTGCTTGCGCGATATTATTCTTACATGTTTTCCCTAGCGCGCCTCTATCTCATTTTGTACATATAAACTGCAGTATTTTTGTATTAAGCAAATATTGTCGTCAGGTGACAGCTCTACGTGCGCAAAAAATAAGTAAGTTTTTTAATTTTTTTCGTTTTTCATACAAACTCGACCGTTGCGCGCTAGATTTTTGCACGTACTTTAATTCTGTAAAAGAATTTTGCGATTCTGTAAAGCCAATTCAAAGATTTCTTATAATGCAATAATGTCGGTATACAGACGGGTTCAGGATCCCCTTAAGGGGATCCTAAAGCAAAGGCCGAGCTCCGACGATGTCGCTGTTTTACCGTCAAAATTACCGACAAATTGACAAATTTTCTGGAAGCTCCAGAGTCCAGGTTTTTTTTGACTGCATGGAATGATAAATCCTTCTCCAGAATTAAAGTATAAACGCAAACGGATACGGGTGTGATCGATTTTACGCAGAGGAAGAAAGAAAGTATAATGACATTTATATTTACGTTTAGGGTGGATACACCGCCAAGGTTAGAGTTGACAAGTCGTGAAAACATCAACTTTATACACAAATTTGGTAGCTTTCATGCACAATGCAAACAACACCCCGCATCCGTTGGAGTGTCTACTTTAATTCTGCAAAAGGAATTATAATTCTATACAGCCAATAAAAATCTGGAGTTTACGGAAAATTTTCGGTCTGTATACGCTCGAGATTTCCATGATTTCGCAGAGCTCCAACTTTTTATTGGCTGTATAGAAGTATAATTCCTTTTGCAGAATTAAAGTAGACACTCCAACGGACGCGGCGCTGTTGTTGCATTGTGCATGAAAGCTACCAAATTTGTGTATAAAGCTGATGTTTTCACGACTTGTCAACTCTAACCTTGGCGGTGTATCTATTCTAAAAAGCTGGAGCTGTGCGAAAATTTGTAGGGTTGTCGGTAATTTTGTCGGTAAAACAGCGACATCGTCGGAGCGAAGGCCAAACTCCGTCCTTAGTCAACATATTATCTCCTCCTTCCCTTTAGTTAAATCAATTCTTACCTCCAACCCTTGAAAAGTGTGCGCCGACTAAATTAAGATCTAAGCTTGGACCGTTATGGCGATTATTCTAATTTAATTTAAAAATGTAGCTTTGGTAAAATATTATATAAACATAACATCTTAGAAAGTACTTGTATTAAGTGTTAGTTAGGTATGTACGTCGCGGTCATTAATGCCTTCCCATCCCAGACAGCACAAGACGTCCTCAGGATCGTCCTGAATACGTCCAGGACGTCCTGGGATATTTTCAGGATACTTAGTTGTTTCCCAGATAGCAATGACATCCTCGGAAAATCCGAAGGACATCCAGGACATGTGTTATTGTAAATATTTATTTGATTTTATTAATTGTGGTGAAATACTTAAAAATAGCTTCAGAATGTTTTAAGTACCGTAATAAATTATAAATTTTTCATAAATGTCCACTAGACTCAAATAACATAAGAAATCCTAAACTCATCCTACGTACGTCCAGGATATCTTCAGGAGTATCGCAGGATATCCTGAATACATCCTGTAAAACTCCTCCTCCTCCTCCTAAAATATTATGACAAAATTTGAAATATCTCAGTAAATTCGCACAATCTTAGCCAAGATTGACTTAAGACCCAAGATCGTCTTAAGATCGTCCTACATGGGGCGCGTTCGGGGAGACGCTATTAGCGCTAACAGCGTCATTTTATCTTTATCGCTCACTAGAGGTAAAACAAGGATAGAACAAGCAAATAGCGCTAATAGCGCGCTCCCCGAGCGCAGCCATGCACAGATGGGTCTTGAAGGCCGGTATTCATAGTCGGTTCTTATATTTAAGATCGTCTTAAGTTCAATCTTAAGATGTCATGGACCAATCACAGAGCCGTATTAGCGTCTTAAGACATTACTTAAGATGGTCTTGAAATAAGATCCGACTATGAATACCGGCCTTCACTCGAGTTTGAGCTTAAGACCGCCTTAACAAAGTTCATGCTTGAGCTCTCAGCTTCGGAAATGTTCGGGATTCTTACCAGCTTAACCAATAATATTGAAGGTCTACAAGTATGTAGATAATGCTGCAGTGGAACTTTTCTTTTCTCTTCACAACGCAAGGTTATGTATAAAAGCAGAAAGTGAAATATTAATGAAAATTTGGAATATTCTGATCGAAAAGCTAAATAATTTCGTAATACCTGCCTGCCCTGGAGTGATAATATATATAGGTAAAGTTAATCGTAATAATATATCTAATTGAATAAAAGTAGAGGTAATTATTTAGAATACACGCTCCACCTCAAATATCGATGAAATTAGGCTTAATCGATTCGTTTTTGCATAAAACGAAAGAATCTGGCAGAAAAATGCGGCGGTCTGCCCTGCGAAGCGAGATATTTAGCGTTAAAGTTGACGACTCTCAGGTTATGAAACCTGTCATACCGACGCGATGTAGCGACTGTGGTAGCGACAGAAACATGCCCCGCGGCCACATGCGCATGCTCTGTCAGCTCTGTGGCCACATGCGCATGCTCCGTGTCTGCACGCGCATGCAAAAGTGCGCGAATTTGAAACGTATGCATATTTATAATGCATAAATATAAATATGTACTTTTTATATACCAACTATTCTCTGCTTTAACAAATTATTTCTTCTACAGATATTAAGCGTCGAAGTTTACGAAACAGAAATGATTTGTTAAAGCAGAGACCAGTTGGTATATGAAAAGTACATATTTATATACCAACCATTCATTGTACATATAAATATGTACATTTCATATACCAACAAGTCTCTGCTTTAACAAATTATTTGTTAAATAATTTGTTAAAGCAGAGAATAGTTGGTATATGAAAAGTACATATTTATATGTACTTTTATATACATGTTTATATACCAACTATTTATTGTACATATAAATATGTACTTTTTATATACCAACGAGTCTCTGCTTTAACAAATTATTTCTGTTTCGTTAACTTCGACGCTTAATATCTGTAGCAGAAATAATTGTTAAAGCAGAGAATAGTTGGTATATGAAAAGTACATATTTATATTTATGCATATTTATATATGCATACGTTTCAAATTCGCGCACTTTTGCATGCGCGTGCAGACACGGAGCATGCGCATGTGGCCACAGAGCTGACAGAGCATGCTCATGTGGCCGCGGGGCATGTTTCTGTCGCTACCACAGTCGCTACATCGCGTCGGTATGACAGGTTTCATAACCTGAGAGTCGTCAACTTTAACGCTAAATATCTCGCTTCGCAGGGCAGACCGCCGCATTTTTCTGCCAGATTCTTTCGTTTTATGCAAAAACGAATCGATTAAGCCTAATTTCATCGATATTTGAGGTGGAGCGTGTATTCTAAATAATTACCTGCAAATTTAATTCTGAACTTAGTAAAAAGTATATTCTTGCAATAAAAGATATAGATTGCAAAAGTAGAGGTAACCTAAAGTTGTATTTGAACAATTACATCAAATTATAGATCTATGAAATATAGAAATAAACTTATATTGTATGTACAAGTACCTAGATATAAGTAATTTTGTCATCGTACGGAAACTCGCAGTTCAAACTAACTGTAAAATTGTTTGCAGATGCTTGCTGTCATTGATGGCATTGTGAATACAGATCAAAGAGGTAGAAAAGCAGTGGAATACCTCATGCATTTTCAAGTAAGTTAGAAAAGTTTTAGCGAAGCTACTTAATCTTGTACAAATCACATTAAAGTACACATTAAGGAAATATAAATATATTTTATCATTGTGTAAGGGTTGGAATCGGTCTTGGGACCGTTGCGTAACAGAGGAATATGTGCTCAAAGATACAGAAGAGAATTGTCAACTTCAACGACATCTAGCACAAAAAACGCAGCTTCAGCTGTACGTATTTCTGAAACTCTAATATTATACAAATTTAATGATTTATTATGAATTGGTATACTATTTTTTTTTCTAATGAAACAGGGGTGCTTATTTATATCGCCACAAACGCAAGAAGAGAAGCCATAAGACGTCAAAGCGCTTAACCGAAACAGAGCATCAAGAACCTCGTCGTAGAGCGAGAAGCGGTAGCTGTCGAGCAGCATCACAGCTACGACTGGATCTTCCGAAGATGGCAGTTCAGGCCAACACGCTGATTATGATAGCGAAGTAAGTTTTATTTTCAAGTTACAAATTTGATTTTGGACGTTTCAGAACTTTTATAATCCAATAACAGAAAGAGATAGTAGCAATAACTTGAAAAATATATGTAACGCTGATTAACTATCGTGTTGCGAGGGCGTAATTTTTTTCACGTTGCCCGCTATGAAAGGTTTAATTTAACGCATGATTTAATTTATCCGTATGATATTGCAGATCGAGGACTGCGAAAGTAAGAAAAGTTTATAAGAATTACATTTGTAATTTATAGGACGTAAACATAGAAGATGATACAAAGAGAAGTTCTGGTTACATGGGTGAAACGAGTGACGATGAACACAGCGGGCGGTAGTAGCCAATCTGGAGCCAGTATGAAACCAGGCGATGATCTTGATATAGATAGCACATTAAAACGGATTCTAGAGCAGGATTATGACCTAATAAGTAATAAAAATAAGGTAAGCTAGTAATTAATTTTTGAGTTAATATATATTACAGATATAAGCTATAAAGCATTGGTGCCAGATACATTTTTCAACAACTAAGAACTATTCCTGCTGTTTGCATTTTATTTAATTTTCATATTAAAATTAAAATTATACAAAGGATTGTGATTTATGTTAAAAACTAATCTTTCCCTGAAAACAAATATCATGCAAATATATTACTGATATTTATTTCAGCTTGTACTTCCGGCGCAACCTACTGTGATAAATATTCTAGAATCCTTGGTACAGCATTTCACTACGACACAGTTTACAAATATCCCAGAGAAACCTTAACGGAATAAAGTGAATAATGCGATAGAGAAAACAGTAAACGAAGTAAATATATGCAGAGAAGTTGCGGACGGCTTGCGTATATATTTCGATTTCGCATATTATCTCATCTCCTGTTATATAGGTAAGAAAAAGAGCAATATTTACATCAACTGTCAAAACAAGAAACTATTGTTTTGTTTCAGGTATTTAATAAATATAGTGGAATTAGTGGAAATGGCGGAATTACCAAACGATGATATGGGCTACAGTAGCGAAAACAAAAACGATTGTGATGCAAGGGAAGCTGTTTGTAGGCAATTTTACAAAAACCGCATAAGTAAAGATAATGTTAAGTTAGAAACTGATGACAGTACACCTCAAGAAGAAAGACGCAAACAATTATTGGAACATCAGAAGAAGTATGTATAACAGATCACATAAAGAAATATTTTACTGTTAAATGTACCTTATAAAGAAACTATAATAGATATATGCGATATAGAAATCCATACAAAAGAATTAATAACTTGTGATGAGATATATACAATATTAAATAATTATTCTGTGTATACGTTTAAAAAAGAATCATTGCAACAATCATACTGTTATCTAAACCATGTGTTATTCATATCATAAGACGTTAAAATAAGAAAAGATTTATATATCAATATGCACTGTATGAAATATATCAAGAGCCTTGTCACTGAAGTACAACAATATATTATTCATAATTTCTATGTTCATTACTTTCATCTCTAAAGATAAAAAAGACATTACGGACTATACGAACGTGTCATCAACTATAAGATTCTAAGACGATTTCGATGTAAAATGAGAAAAAATAAAGATAATGTAAAAAGTCACTCTATTCTCCATTATTGTTATTCCAGGTAGATTAATCCTATGCAGCGTACATAATCCTAACTGCAAACCTCCTAGCATTAACAATTGCTTGTGCAAGACTTCATAAAACATTTCTATGTGTTTATAATCAAGAGATATGTTAACTCTGTCATCTCGATCTTCGATAATGCTGCAAATTAATAAATAGCGGTATAAAATACGTGCTACAAACAATTATACTGGATATTTTTGTATAATTCTAAACGTTAACATTCGTACGCTGATAATATCTTTCTCAGGTCTGGAGTGTAAAATTTAACTGTAATGGTATCTGTAACCGGTAATTCTGGCACTGTGTATTCCATTTGAATTTCACCAGAAAGTATCGGTTGATCCTCTTTGTCAGTTGCCATAATTATAATTGGAATCAGCCAGCTTAAGTCGTCCTCGTTAGCTGGTAGTGCAATTACCAAGCAATCGAACATACGACCAATAATAGCGTGCACTGCGTCCATACAGCTGCGAGTGCCACGACATAGCAAAAGGGGCAATCTTATGGAATTCTGTATATTTGATTCAGTCTGTGTTATCCTCCAGAATAATAATATCCCTTTATAAATAGGTTTCTCAACATCTTTCTCACGACCATTGGTCTTAGCTATAACTTCAATCTAAAATATATTTTAAGCAAACTTAAAACTTTGTTGCATTTCTAATGTACATGTTCGAATAAGATATTAAATAAAAGATCAAGAATTAAAATTATGTGTAGATTCTTTTACCTTGATTGCTGGATGATCTTCATTTGGTCTGGAGATAATATTCTCCACAACAGAAAACTTTGCGTCGTAAGTTACATCTTCATGTGACAAGATACTTGCGACCTCTTCTCTCAATCTTTTTGAATACAGTTTGAAGTGAATATCATCTTGTTGGAAGCCAAATAAAGCAGATGCTGCATAAACGTTCCACGTTTGGCCTACTAATTCTGTACAGTTAATTTGTATGTTAAATTAAAAGAATATAGTATTCAAACATAGTTTCAATAAAGATGGTAAATATTTAAACTGGATAATTGATTGACATACCAAAATCAGACTAAAAACTTGAGCAGTAAGACCTAAGCAGTAAGAAAATCAACAGTATAGATTCGCTAGCGCTTACGTTTATGCCTTAAGGTCTTGACTGTGATTGGCTCATTCGCTTACTGTTCAAGTTTTACTGCTTAAGTTTTTTTTTTGTGTGCCATAGCCCTAACTTGAAAATGAAACTTACTTCTGTATCATAATCAGCGTGTTGGCCTGAACTGCCATCTTCGGAAGATCCAGTCGTAGCTGTGATGCTGCTCGACAGCTACCGCTTCTCGCTCTACGACGAGGTTCTTGATGCTCTGTTTCGGTTAAGCGCTTTGACGTCTTATGGCTTCTCTTCTTGCGTTTGTGGCGATATAAACAAGCACCCCTGTTTCATTAGAAAAAAAAATAGTATACCAATTCATAATAAATCATTAAATTTGTATAATATTAGAGTTTCAGAAATACGTACAGCTGAAGCTGCGTTTTTTGTGCTAGATGTCGTTGAAGTTGACAATTCTCTTCTGTATCTTTGAGCACATATTCCTCTGTTACGCAACGGTCCCAAGACCGATTCCAACCCTTACACAATGATAAAATATATTTATATTTCCTTAATGTGTACTTTAATGTGATTTGTACAAGATTAAGTAGCTTCGCTAAAACTTTTCTAACTTACTTGGAAATGCATGAGGTATTCCACTGCTTTTCTACCTCTTTGATCTGTATTCACAATGCCATCAATGACAGCAAGCATCTGCAAACAATTTTATAGTTAGTTTGAACTGCGAGTTTCCGTACGATGACAAAATTACTTATATAGGTACTTGTACATACAATATAAGTTTATTTCTATATTTCATAGATCTATAACTTGATGTAATTGTTCAAATACAACTTTAGGTTACCTCTACTTGCAATCTATATCTTTTATTGCAAGAATATACTTTTTACTAAGTTCAGAATTAAATTTGCATTTTACACTTACCTATATTTTTGCACGTGAAATGTAGCCGATCTGATAAATAAATGGGAAATATTTTAAACTATTACGTATCGGGCAATTCGGAAAAATGCGTTCCGAAACCACCACATATTCTACGTCTCACCCCCACTCTCCGGTGCAGCTAAAAGAATATACAGTTTTTCGCCTTTTTAAGCGAAACCGTGATCCAACAAACGATTTCATTAGTTTATTCGGGACCAACAAACGATTCCGCATCGATTGACCCCCTTTTGAAACGAAAACTGTAAAGAATTATATATTTACCGGCTAAATTCACACTCAAAATTTTTTTCGTGTTTACGTAACAACTATTAACCAACAAACGTTTTCATTAGTCCAACAATCAACAACAAACGACCAACAAACGATTCGTAATAAAAAAAATGTAAAAAATCGAAGTTGTCCGGCTAACTTCAGTGAGCTCACTACCAGCCAGTGGTGGGGATGGGCAGAGATGCCAACTTTGCATTTCAGCAACGCAGCCGGGCGCTTCGGCTGGCTTCGGCCAACTTCGAGCGGGAAGAGGATAGACAGATCTGCTGTCTTCTTCTTCTCTCTCGAGCTATGGCTATTGGCTAGGCGATTCCGGATCTCGTGAATGCCGAGTTGGCGAGGCGACCAGGCGACGCGTGACATTATATCGGCGCGCGACATCAATTATCGATGTATTTTTCTACATATAAATCTAAAAAATAAATAAATCTAAAAAATTCTTTAATAAAAAATTATTATATATTTTTTTTTTACGTTAATAAAAAATTAAAATTTGATTTAAAAGATAAAAGTCCACTCTTGGCCAATATGTACGTTTCTTTATTTAAAAAGAATCTGTTTATTTAACAATCTCTATTTAAAAAATTAATTTCAGCACAATGATATTATTAAGTGCTAAAAAAAATTATAGTTTATACTATTCTTCTTTCTGTCATTGAATTTATTTGCCATTAAATGTATAACGTACATATTGTTGCTCAACGGAAACTGCGAGAAGGTGGTGGTCTCTTCCGTCAGGAGGGAAATGTATTGGTATATGCATGTATATACACACACGACAGCAAGTTCCTTTACATACTTATGTTCCACAAGCGATTGAGATGTCTATTACGAACAAGTAACCACCTTCGCGCGGTTTCCGTTGAGCAACAATATGTACGTTATACATTTAATGGCAAATAAATTTAATGACAGAAAGAAGAATAGTATAAACTATAATTTTTTTTAGCACTTAATAATATCATTGTGCTGAAATTAATTCTTTAAATAGAGATTGTTAAATAAACAGATTCTTTTTAAATAAAGAAACGTACATATTGGCCAAGAGTGGATTTTTATCTTTGAAATCAAATTTTAATTTTTTATTAACATGTAAAAAAAAATATATAATAATTTTTTATTAAAGAATTTTTTAGATTTATTTATTTTTTAGATTTATATGTAGGAAAATACATCGATAATTGATGTCGCGCGCCGATATAATGTCACGCGTCGCCTGGTCGCCTCGCCAACTCGGCATTCACGAGATCCGGAATCGCCTAGCCAATAGCCATAGCTCGAGAGAGAAGAAGAAGACAGCAGATCTGTCTATCCTCTTCCCGCTCGAAGCTAGCCGAAGCCAGCCGAAGCGCCCGGCTGCGTTGCTGAAATGCAAAGTTGGCATCTCTGCCCATCCCCACCACTGGCTGGTAGTGGCTGGCAAAAACCGCGAGTCTGGCATCCTTGGATCTCCCACGGACGGGCGCGGTCTTTTAAATGTATATCGCGATCGTGCATGGTGGAAGAATACATGGTGTGCGCAAAACTCGTAAACCACGCCCCTTTTCAGCCTTTGGCGTACGAAAAAACACAGGGCAGGCAACTTCGAAAAACAAAATGTTTAGCTTTGAAAGTTTGGTACGATTGGTGTCTAAACATCCTTCTCGCACTCTCTGGTTATTCTCTTCTATCTTACTTGATCTTACTTTACTTCTGCATTTGTCGTTGTTGACCATGGTATAAATACAAGGGTATGCTCATTCCGTGGACACCCACTGCGCAGTCAAAGTGTGACGTCACACTCGGCTAGAATCTGATTGGACCGCAATTAAATATGGCCCTGGTGCTTGTTGTTTAGATCCGGAGAAACGTGATTGTGGACATTACCGTATGCAATGTCCTGTTCCGTGAAAGGTTGTGGCAATTATTATCGGAAAACAAAATTGCTTAACGGAAACAGTATAAAATATTTTTTGTTTCCGAAAGATTTAACGATCGCAGCTAAGTGGCTTGCAGCATGCGGAAAACAAAACGTTAACCTTAAAAAAAGTAAGATTTTATATTTCTTGTAAATGTACAAATATAATGAAGTAAATTGCATATAATTTTGTGTGTTAGGACAAGAACCTACATTAGGGTACGCGAAATTAATCGAATCCCATTGCTGTAGCAAATAGATTTAAGAATAAGAAAAAGAAGTTAACTAAATTTACGAATAACAAATCTTTTTCGTAGCGTCTTTATATATGTTATTATTATTGTTGTCATATTATTGTTTAATTCTTACAAAGTGGTATGAGGAGGAAAGCTGAACAAAGCCAAAAAAATATTGACATTTTTTTGGTGGCTCTGTATCAAATTTTAAACGAAAACTTTCTCGTCTACTCTCGTATTTTAAATGCTCTTTATATTATGCTATGAAATTTTTTGTTCTTGTATTTTCTTTCTCCTTTGTACGCTAAAAGGTTTATTACCCGTTAATGAAGATTATTATTATTATTATTATTTTTATATATTTGTTTTGTAAACTTTTCTATATTTATTGAGTTTATAATGTTTATTTATATTATATTTTGTTACAGGGTATTTATTAATTCATAAACTATTACTTTACAACAGATTTTTTCCCTGCAAACTTGAAATTAAAATAATATATCTGACGAGAGTGCCGCTAACATGCCGCAAACATGCTGTTTGGAAACAGCAGTTTGAAATTTACCGCTTATCTGTGACGTCACACTTTGACAATTCTGATTGGTCGCATGCGCATGAGCATACCCTTGTATTTATACCATGGTTGTTGACATTCTTTGTCGAAACGTGAGCGTCGTGAAACGTGAAAAATCGTTGAAAATGGTGCGCTGCATAGTGAAAAACTGTGAAAATAATTGCAGAACATGCACACCGGAGCAAGCAAATTTTCATAAATTACCGGATAACAAAATTATCCGTGAAGGATGGTTTCGGAGCATTGGAGAGATTATATTGCCTTTGAACATCGTTAACGGTATGCCTCTGCATGATAAAATTTAAATTTGTTTATTTTGATATACTGTATCATGAAGTAACAAAAACTATATTGTTTGAAAGATCAGAAGTTTTGTAATGTATCTTTTTTATCTGTTATTTAAGCACGAATTTGCTCCGTACACTTTGCTCCGAAATCTTTCATTCAATCGAAGAGAAAGAGAGGAGAAAATATTTTTAAAAGACGACTTTTGTCAACTGCTGTACCAACATTTACTCATCTACTCGAGAAAAAACAATGTACAATAACGTTTGTAATTTTGTATTAATTATGTAAATATACTTGACAGAATGAAATAATGTATATAAATATGTGTACCTTAAAGTGAAATTTATAGTAATATTGTAATAAATTATATTTTTATTTAATACAACTCTCACTTTCTTAATTTCTTATGTTTCGAAACTTATGTTAGTATGCAAGAAGAAAAAGTTGTTTCAAGAAATGTTTCTCAAAATAATACCACACTGTCGAGAAAGGATTGAAAAACATGAAAACACACACTTATTAATTTTATTCGTGCAATTTTTTATTTTTAATATTAATATTTTTTAAATATTTTTTTTTATATTAAAGTATGTATTAAATGTAAAAGAAACAATAAAGATAACAAATAGTAAGAAGGAATACATTCGAGATTTACAGGTTTCCATTTATGCAACAAACTGTATACTTTTACATGTATAATTTCACACGATTAACGAATTATCAATGGCCTAGTTTACACCGGACCGTTTGATACGCGTACCAAGTACTATATCTGTATCAAATCCGTATTAAATCTCGGGTTATCCCGGTGTAAACCGAGATTTGATACGGATTTGATACGGATAGACGTACTTGGTACGCGTATCAAACGGTCGGTGTAAACTAGGCCAATTAATGTCATATAATACACATTCGTACATATGCACGTATGTAGTTGTATATACATATTGTTAAGCCTTGTGTCCACGATCCGAGAACTCGGTCCGAGTTTCGGTTTTAAGCCAATCAACTTGCAGCTCTTACAGAAAGGTAGCAGTTTCATTGGCTTAAACCGAAACTCGGACCGAGTTCTCGGATCGTGGACACAAGGCTTTACAGTCTAGTCAGCGTAGTAAAATCTGCAATGTACCGCCACTTATATCCCTACAATTCTAGGAATTTTTTTATGTTGGTAGACATATATTTTTTCGTGTCGCAATCAGAAAGAAACGATAGATTTTAGACAGAGAAAGAGTCGTTTTGCGCACACCATGTATTCTTCCACCATGCGATCGTGGCATTTGTGGCACGATGGCACTAGCGGAAGCGGAAATTAAGCGACCATAGATAAAATTTAAAAAATGTACAATTAATTACCTTTATATCACATTAGGCACATATAATTACGCACATGCATTTTGCACAAATTTTTTTTCTATAAATTTCAATTTCGACGATTTTTTCACAAACAGAGAGCACTACTGGCACTTATAAATAAATTTACTTAATATTATTATATTATATAATATTAAAGTAACGTTACATAACATTGCAAATAGAACATATTATACATCACGATTATATTGCTGTTATTATGTTGTCACCAGTTCATAACGCAGCAATATAATAGATATATAATTTGTTATATCGTAAATATAAAATAATGTTATATAATCTATATATTACTCAGGCATAACAACCCGTTATATTACGTGTTACTTCTACGTTATATTATAGGAACCGTCTGTGTTTGCTGGGGGGGCTAACTTCACGCGCGTATGTCGTTTTTTCGTAATATTAATTACAGCTTTGATTACCAATCATCGGGAATGGACTACCAAACATCAGTACGCGACCACCAAACGAATGGTTACAGTTATTTTGATATATACAGTCTGGAAATCCGAGTTTTATAGGAGGGGGGGGGGGCTAACTTCACGCGCGTATGTCGTTTTTTCGTATTCGTAATGGTAGCTTTGACTACCAAACGTCGGGAATGGACTACCAAACACCACCAAACGACCACCAAACGAATGGTAATAGTAATTATTGAATTTTCAGTGGTGGGGGGGCCATCTTCACCCAGCTGTAGCCGCTGTAGGCACCAACACCGAGAAGCGAGAACCACCGAGGACCGATAAACCACGATAAACTTAGGTTGATCCAACTATTTATAGTAACCGTTTGTGAAAGTATCGTACGTTCGGGACGTCGGCCGAAAGTGTGCGATAAAGTACAGACAGAATTGTTAATGAGATTCGCCGGACTCGCCTCGGGAGAGCTACGATGAGGTTAGCTTAACCCAGCTTAACCGCTTCCGAAACATTCCTCAATCGCCAGATTCGATGCCGCCGGACGCCGCTCTCGTGTCACGCGAATTGATGAGGATTTTTAATCGTTACTTTACACTTTTTAGTAGTACACTTTATAGTAGGTTAGTGAATTATGCAATTTTATAATTATGCTTCATTAATTATATTTACGCAACGTTGTTATAGTTATTATACAGTTATGCTTATGTAACGTTTGTAATGTATCCTAAGAGAATATGCTACATTAGTTTTGTTGTTTTTTTTTTTATTAAAATTACAATATTATGATGCGTTTCAACTTTGTTAAGAATTTAAAGTAAGGATCTTTCGTAGGAACTGTCAATCAAGTGGCAATGTTGACATCCAGAAGGCTGCTCAAAGCCGCTGCTATCGGAACGATCGGGCTAGGTACTCTGGCATCTCTCAGGGTAAACGAGTATGATGTCGGTGCCATTGGCATCGTGCGGCTAGGCCGTGCTGCGCTCACGGTGTTCGAGATAGGCCGTCATTACAAGAGAGAATTGTACGACAGCAAGTTGGACAAGTCGTCGACGGAGTACCTGCAGCTAAAATCAAACGTTCACAGGTACGGAGCGCAGAAACTGCTGGAGCTCTGCTGCGCCAACAAGGGGGTGTACATCAAGGTGGGCCAGCATGTGGGCGCATTGGACTACCTGCTCCCTCAGGAGTACGTCCATACCATGCGGGTGGCTGCATAGTTCGGCGCCTCAGTCCTCGTTCAAGGACGTCCTGACCGTGATCAGGGAGGACTTTTAAGAAAGATCCGTACGAGATATTTCAGAGCATCGATCCGGAACCCTTGGGCACCGCCAGTCTCGCACAGGTGCACAGGGCCGTGCTGAAAAACGGCGATGTAGTGGCTGTGAAGGTGCAGCATCGCGCCGTCAAAAGCAACTCTTACGTCGACATCAAGACCATGTCGGCTCTGGTGAGCATCACGTCACTGGTATTTCCAGATTTTAAGTTTCACTGGCTAGTCAGTGAGACGAAGAAAAACATCCCTCAGGAGTTAGATTTTGCTCTCGAGGGCAGGAACGCCGAGAAGGTGCAGAGGCTTTTCAGCAACTATCACTGGCTGAAAGTGCCAAAGATACACTGGGACGCGTCATCGTCTCGCGTGCTCACGATGGAGTTCCTGGACGGCGGACAGGTGAATGATCTGGAGTACATGCGCGCCCACCAGCTGAATCCGTACGAGGTCAGCAGCAAGCTTGGTCGGCTGTACAGCCAAATGATCTTCATCGAGGGCTTTGTCCACTCCGATCCGCATCCTGGTAACATCCTGGTACGCAATCGCGACTCCCAAGCGGAGATCGTCCTGTTGGATCACGGTCTCTACGCCAATCTGTCCGATCAGTTCCGCTGGGACTACTCGAAACTGTGGCTGGCGATTCTCGACGGCGATCGGGCGGCTATGAAGGAATACTGCACGCGTCTCGGCGTCGGCGATTACTACGGTCTGCTCTCGTGCATGGTGTCGGGTAGAACATGGGACACGATTGTGTCGGGCGTGCGTAAAACTCGGTACAAAATTCGCGAGAAGGAGATGTTTCAGCAGAACATCCCGAATTTGCTGCCGCAAATCAGCACCGTGCTGGACCGCGTCAACCGGCAGATGCTGCTGATCCTCAAGACCAACGATCTGATGCGCGGCATCGAGTATTCGCTGCGCACTCAGTTCAGGATGTCGGCCATGATGGAGATGTCCAAGTGTTGCGTGCGTTCTGTATACGGCGAGAAGCTCAGACGATGCTCAAGTGTGTGGGATAGGTGCAGGATATCGTTTGGCGGAGCGCTGGGCGCTTCTCAAGTTGTCGTTCTATTACATGTACTTAGGCCTGATACACTTTGACTGAACAACTCTGTCAATTCTCTATGGACGAAAGATTTTTATCCGTTTTAATGAAGGGTTCCACTTAGAGTCTGTAAATGCGTTTTTTAGCATGATTAGATATGAATTGTTGCTCTTTGGAAAGTCTATTTTGTTCACCAGTGTTTTTTCAAAAAAAGTCCTACAGAAATTTTTTACTAATGATATAGATAAACATAAT
Source organism: Harpagoxenus sublaevis (assembly GCA_030770355.1). Taxonomy (NCBI): domain Eukaryota; kingdom Metazoa; phylum Arthropoda; class Insecta; order Hymenoptera; family Formicidae; genus Harpagoxenus; species Harpagoxenus sublaevis. The sequence goes on along the minus strand of JASTWR010000384.1, from coordinate 758 downwards.
CCGATACTCTGTACATAATAACTTGTAAATATGTACATTTATTCACTCTCTTTATACGTCAGTGTCTACCTCTTAATTAGTCATCGCCATTGGGGAAGATTGAATTATATACATTCAAACTTACATGTATTTGTAAAAATAAACATAAACGTTTTGTAAACTGTCGAAAGATTCTCGCGCGTTTTTTTTTATTATATATGAATATATATATACAATAATTACACAATAGAGACAACAAAGGTTTAAATATCCTAGAAACCAAATTAGTTTGTTCTGAGTACTTTGCTCTCTTTAGCTAATCGAAGCTCCTCCTGATACTCCGCGATTGATGCTTCCCTATCCTTCAGGAACTGTGCGTACTCCACCGGATCTATCTCGCGCACGATCTCAATGCCGCATGCACGAGCAGTGCCGACCATCAATTGACACAGCTGCTGTAGAGTCAGCAACGCATTAGGTGGATCCTATATCTTGATCTTGGCGATCTCGTATAAATGTTTTAGAGTTATTCTGCCAGCTACCTCGCCTACGAAAGAAAATACTCATGAATTCATTTTCATTATTTTTCTCGTGTAATTTTAATGTTAAATATTAAATTATCTTTGCGCCTTCTCTGTTGAAGTATCAAGGGACTACGACAGTTGGTCCACAATTCAAGGACAAAACAATAAATTAGAACCAAGAATCAAAGTTTATCAAATTGAAGGAAGGACCCGAATAGCCAAAACTGTCGAAAAGACAGATTTCGAAAGCGTCTG